>CM059224.1:11937735-12179683 GCA_030347435.1 Clarias fuscus | reverse complement strand
TCTGAACTGTCTTCCTTCAACTAAATAATTGATAAACCAGAACAGAAGATCTATTACAAAAAGCAAAATAATTCATGTTTTGAAAACAGTGACTGATGGTCAGGTTTAATAATCATTGCTGTATAGTAATATCTTTTTTCCCCAAGTACTCTGGTGTGTTCAAATACTTGGCTGGGTCTGCACCTGCACTATTATCCAACTGCACCTATTATCCAACAGTTTGTTCCGACCAAGTAATCTGATTGGAAAAGAGTATTTCCACAAGTGGCGATAACAGAGTATAACAGCACTGGGAGGTTTAACTATACAGTATGTATCATGCCACATCACATGTGTTCTAACAATCGTTAATTATGCTAAGTGTCGGTCACTATCATGGGTGAATGTTGGTCGGTATAGTCCCCTGTACTGAGGGGAGAGCAGCTACCTGCCAAAATTCACATTCAAAAACAGTCACAGTAGCACTTTCAGCAAGAAAATACATGATAATGTTATGTCATCTTAAACTTTTCTCAAAGAGACATTTTTTGGTCTCTTTATTAATTTTTTTGCCTCTTTATAAAATGTCTCTTTATTAATTGCTTCATACAGTAGTGATTTAAAATAGCATCTGAACAGTTTACAGTTAAACATTTTGAACATTTACAGTTAAAACAAGCTACAAAGCTAACTATCTTTTAACATAAGGCTGAATCCCAAATCCCTCTATAAGACCTGATCAAGGGCTCCTACTTTGTGTGTGGAACAAGGGATTGTTCACCCTACAGTACATAGCACACTAACTTTCCATTTTCCAGCAGAATAAGTGGAGATGTAAAGTAATTCTCATATGTTTCTCAGGACTGTCCACCACCTTCCTTGTTTATTCTTCTCACCTTTTGGCTACATAGTAACAGTAATAATTTAAAACTACTTTAAGCTCCTTAAGCTACTGTCGGTTGTCAGCTCCGCCAGTCGCAGTTAGTTAGTTCTGCCAGTCGTGGTAGGATGTGCGTTGGCAGAACAAAATAACTGGTTAATTAAACAAACAAATCATAATCTGTTATGATGGTGTTATGGAACGGTTGTATAAAAGCAATATCACACTCAAGATCAAATCATTCTGTAGATTCTGTGCCAAAATCTATGGCATTCCTGTAGCTAACATTCACGGTCTAATACAGCAAAATAATAAATAATCGTCCCGCTGGTTTAGAGAGGGGGAAAACTTTTTGGAGGCGTTGTAACTGGCATTACTGTACCTTGTAATTGTAGGACGTAAATTAAGTGTATACACAGTAATGTATATTTAAAAAATATGCCAGTCCTGAGGGGTTAGAGTAACTCAGAATTTGCTTATTTTCCTGTTAAAAGACAACCGGATTGAAGTCACAGTTTATTTACCAGGTTTAGTAGTTGGATCCCAGCAGGAAAATCACCAAACTGTGGTGGATTCTGGGCTCCATGACAGAAATAATCACCCCATTACTTGGCCATAAGCATTCCAGATGGACTTCAGATGCACCCCATGCGGTTCCTCTCTACCCAAATTGGTTTGGCCTGCAGATTTAAGAAAAGACTTAGAAAGCATGTCTTTACCATAATTAAGCGAGACTATAAAGTGAGACTGTGCCTACCGTATGTTATTAATAAAAGACTGGAAGTCAAAACATCCACAGAGCTTTTATACAGTTTGACCTTGAAATCTTATGTCATATTCTGAGAATTTACTTAAATTCAGCACACAGATGCTAGAAGTGTGAACGAACTGCTGGATTTTTTACTCAGTACTTCTTAACACACAAATCTGCATGAAATGACAAAGGGATGAGTAAAAATTAGTTAAATATTAAAGGTTTTTATAAATGTATGGATTTCTTGACACGCAACATGGCCAAAAACTTGTTTACTTTAATGGCTTAGAACTAGGCCATCTAAGAAAAAGATATTCTTCAAACATATTCATAGCTATTTATCAAGTTAAAAAAAAAATACTGGCTATGTAAAAACAGACTAAATCATAGGCTAGCTGTAACATTCAAGCAATTCACAACAGGTAGAGCCACTTTACTCGTGTCAAAAATATACACTGAGTTATACAGTACGCTCACTACTTTAATTAAGTGTTGAATTGGTCAGTGTGTCTCTGCTACTGTACATACTGAATGGTAAAACCATGGTAAAGTGATAATGAAGACTGACAGTTTGGCAGCTTTATAGAAACAATCAGAGAGGAAGAGGAATCGAGTGGATAAAAAAAGAGCAGTGACAAAAATGACATCAACTGTGCGACACTACCTCTTAATAAGACTCGTGCAACGCATTGTTCTTTTCATCCTAACTCTTACTGCCGTGTGCCTGTTTTTTCTACTTCAAAGCAATCATGTGCATATCACGATTGCAGCCTAATTACCCCGCATTGATTCAGCAGGTTTTAGAAAAGGGAGTCATTTTTCACACAGAAACTCACTTTCTCTCTCCCCAGCAGAAAAAAAAAGTCATTGGCTGCAACCTTTCATCCCACACTTAGCTACATCACTACAGAGCACTAACCCAGGCTGCCAGATTGTTCCCGATCCCACACACCCTGGATTTCAGATATTTCAAAAGCCTCCCTCTGGAAAATGAGGCACCTGAACAGTTTCACAGTTTCATATCCTTTCCTTCCCGGACTCATTACTTTCTTGTACACAGTGAACTGTTACCTACATTAATTAGCTGCTGTCTACTTCCTCATGTCTGCACAGTTGCATATTATATTTCAATGCCATAAAATCTGAACTGCTTAATTACACACAGAATACTAAAAGTGAGCTACTGTCTATAATACTGCTTGCACATTTATTGTCATTTGCCTGTTGTTTATTTAGCATAATTAGTGTTCTTCCCTGTGCTGTAATTGTATACACTAAGTCCCCTACATGAGAACGTCGGAGTTACGGACTTCGAAGATACGAACAAGCGTTTGAGCATATTCAATCACAAAATTTAAATCGCATACATTGTCACGTGCGTGCAGCACGCATCCTCTGCAAGTGCAGGACAAGCCCGGGATGTTCGGAAGCCAACATAGAAGCAGTAGCGCTGAAGCTGGTACTGTGAAGTAGCGCAAAGCAATAAGTAAAAATAATTAAGAGAATGGAGCGCGGTGAAAAGGTGGAAGACATTGCTCGTTCTTTTAACATGAATCATTAAACCTATTTAAACCAATTCTAAAGGACACTGTATTGTAGTCAGTGCTGGGGGACGCTACTTTTTAAAGTAACTAATTACATTACAAAATTACTGTCTTCAAAAATAATCAGTTACATTACTGCGTTACTTTCTGATAAAAGTAACTAGTTCGAGTACTTTTCCATTGCAGAAAATGAAAACTTCTTTGTGATTCCGCATGCATGTTGTTTTAGTCAAGACCTTTATAATTATTCTATCATCATCACACAACGAAGTTTGGCCCATAATCTGTTAACTACTAATACCCCTATCTCACATACGCGGTTTCGCGGTGGCCGTAAGTACGGTTTACCACGAGTTTTGGCGCTGAGATAGGGGTATAACAGCAGGAATAACAGAGGAGGGGCGGGTTATCAGGGACGGGGCTTGTAGGATAACTTTCTCACACGCACGCGCGCACACACACACACACTAATGGATTGGGAATGACTACTGTCTGGCTCACAGATTACATAAATTGTCTGAATAACGGATTACATTTTTGAAAAAGTAACTAAGTACTGTAACTGAGTACTTGAATGGCGGACCTAACGCGTTAGATTACTCGTTACATCAAAAAACACCCAAAACTGACTGTAATAAACTGTATATAGCCAATTGTATTAGTATGCTAGTACCTAGGCATTGATTGTTGGACTTACGAACAAATCGGACTTACGAACGATCTCTTGGAACGGCACTTGTTCATATGTAGGGGGTTTACTATACTGTTGACTAGTCAAACCATATGCATACTTTGTTGTTTGATTCTTTATTATTAAGCAGTTCCTAATGCATAAGCAAATTTTTGTACCTGACAAGTTTAGCCATTTTTTCCCACCTAAGAACAGGACAGAGAAACAGACATATTATAGTATTTTAATATATTATAATATAATATAGTATATTATAGACCCCTCAGCTGATACAGAGTTTACTTCATATAATCACAATGCTGTAGCTGAAATGAAAAAAGTCATCAGTGAAGTTTAAAAGAATTCGTCTACTTTTGAAAGAGAGACGTCTTGGGGCACCAGCTCCATTCTTTTTCTGAAAAACTATGTTTAATTAAGTGCAGATATTCATGTTCATTGCTATGTATTGAAGCATTTAATGACATCTAATGAGTCTTAATATTTATGTCTGATGAAAAATCTTTCCTGGTATTGAGGGTGGAAAGAGGACGCTCAAAATGAATAAGCGAGATATGGTTCATTCACTAACAAGCCAACAGAACCAACATTTCTTCAAGCTAGCAATATATATATATATATTTTTTTACAGAAGGTTTTCTAAGTTTCACAGCTCAAGGAAGTGTTGCTTCTTTCTTTTTTTATGGATGGGCTTTTTTGAAAACATTTATAAAAGGTATCGCTTGTTAAAATTCATATTCCAAAACCATGGGTATTGATATGGATTTGTCATTTTAAAAAAGGGCTTGGCCATGCATCATGCTGGAATAGTTTTAAGCCCAGACAAAGTGGAATCTTAAAGCTATAACATAGAAAAAAAAAATTACAGACAGCAAGATTTCCAGTGTCAAATTAATGCTCAGACTGTTGAAACACCCTATAGTTTACAGTTTATATGAGTAGAAGGTATAAGGTAGCAAAGAACAGGTATGTCTTCATGAACTGATTAAAAAGAACAGTAATAAGACAACAAAAAAAGAAGTGTTCGTTTGCAGTCATGAATGCAGGGTGCATTCAGTCTTCGTTTGATGTACTGTTAAATGATTTAACAAAAAAAGATTTTGGATTAAATATAGATATTCCTTCTCTACAGATGCCCAAAGGTTCTGCAATCATTCGTTAAAACTTATATAAATAAATTAATAATCTTCATTATTTATAAATCACTTAATTATACATAAATGTGGTTTAGATTGACACTGACATTATATTTGTGCTAGACTTACTAAATGTTTGTAAATGTTCACAGGGACATGAAATATAAATTTGACACTGGACCATCTAAAGCATATTGATATAATTGAAAACTTTAGCTACATTAGTCTGAATGCATTATAATGAATGAACCTTATACCATTACCTAAAGCTGCTTTAATCTAAATCTATATTCAATATATAAACAATGAATAGCATGTTTTTCTATAATGTCTGTCTAAGATGTTGTACAGTAACTGTAATTTTAACAGTGTAAGCTTACTGTAGTTCAGATGTCAAAAATTGCTATTTAGACATCTTGGAAATCTTAGTCAGGAATAAAGTGCCTAAAACACAAAAGGTGACTACTATTAGAAATTTTTACTGCTATTTAATAACATTATTAAACACAGCTGCGAGCCAGATGGTCTGGTTATCAGAATGCACATTTGTGCGCGAAAGAAAATGAGGTGCTGGACGCCCGTTTCCATTTCTGGACAGCATGGACAATTTTGTGGTAGAAGGAATAGAGACTTTGTCTTGCTTATTATGCGAGTGTGATCACACTTTAATTTGAGCTCACGTTTGTTTTTGCATTTAATTACTGAACGTTTAAATCTGCTTTCTAACAAGGAGCTATGAATGGTGGCTGTGCAGATAGAAACGAGTCAAGGTGCAGATGAATTCCTTTTACCTCATGACAGTGGGTTATAATTAACTCAAACATTCTTTTAAATACAGCTATAGCATTCCCCAAATAATTCATAATTTAATAATAATAATTTATTTAAGATTATATAATCTTTATCAGATAATATGTCTCCAATATTATGAGCGGGTTTAATTAACAGTGATGAGTATATATATATATATATATATATATATATATATATTCTCTTTTTTTTCTTTCGGAATCCAAATATCTGCATTCCTCTTAAGTTATCTATCAATTTCATTTCATTTCATTTTTTCCCCCTTCTCACTTGTGGAACGAAATCACACTCTGAGCTTGGGGTAAGGAAACTCCTGAAGTCACCTTGTTTCCATAGCAACAGCTTGGCATTCTCGTCTGCTGTTACATGATTAAAGAAAAATGGACAATAAGCAAAGGGAGATTACAAAAATAATAATAATAAATGCAAAGAATTAAATGATAAAAGATAAGGATGTGTGACTTAACAAGCTCTACAGTGATTTTTCATCTGTCTGAAAGGATACAAAGATTAAACAGGACTATCCACCTGTGGAGTTTGGATAACCCTGCTCAAATAACTGTCTGTATCTGTGATAATAGGGAAAACTCCCAACACACATTCTATGATCTGTGCAATGATTGTGTCTCTGTTCCAAGTGTTTTCTTAATATGTAGTGCCTTTTCCTAACACGGTAATATTTGGAAGGACAAACAGGAGGCTTTGGAAGATGTGTACGGACAAATTATCCCATATTTTAGATATAAATAATAGAAGACCTTGGTGGAAGTCAGGCTCTTTTGAATGCTACCTTGAGTGCTTGGTTTTAGTCCTTGTGTGTGTGTGTGTGTGTGTGTGTGTGTGTGTGTGTGTGTGTGTGTGTGTGTGTGTGTGTGTGTGTGTGTGTGTGTGTGTGTGTGTGTGTGTGTGTGTGTGTGTGTGTGCATGGTCGTGTAGAGATTCAAATTTTAAGTGATATAAGTACATTGCTCCCTTATGACTAAAGTCGGAAATAGATGCAAACGAAAGTTAACTTTTAACTTTGACTTACATATTTGACTCCCGTATATTTAATTAATTATCTGATTACAATTTTTAGTAATCAACTCCAGTTTTATTTTAGCTATTGAAAGTCAAAAATAGGGTTCCTGAGAGTGAGTCCATGGAAACAAAGGTAAAGGTTGTGCATGTAAAGCAGGTCTCACTATTCACTTCCATTCACCACGTATTGCAACTACTGTATAAACTTACTGTACATAGATTGATGACATATAGTACAGGTTCATATTTTATAGTAAACTAATGTAACAAATATTACTGTATCCTCAAGCATTGTAAGCAGTTAATCATGTTTGACAAGCTGATCTCTGACAACAGTCTCTAATTTCTAATGTACAGTAATGTAGCCTTGAAAATATGCTCAGGATGATTTAAAGCGTATGCATTAATGAAAATACTGTATATTTAGATATTGAATATATTTAAAGGAGTTATTTTATTTTATAATATACTATTTTAATATTACAGAACCGGTGCATGTGGTTATTGTGAAAAAGAATTTAAGTGAGTTAATATGACAGGACTGCACATGGCTCAAAATAGAAAAGCTCACAAATGCAAAAGATTGAAATCAAGACCAAACAACCAAAAATGAATATATTCTATTCATAAATAGGTGAATTCATACATTTATATCCATAAATCTATTTACGAATATTTTGTAATATTTTATATTATTTATATGTTCTATATATTTATATTTTATTTGTTATATTTAAAAAAATGTTTTTGTTGGTGGTGGCATTGTGGCTTCGTGGTTCGCACTTTTAAATGGCATCTCCAGGGTTGAGGGTTTTCCCTGTGCTTGGTGGGTTTCCTGCGGATACTCCAGTTTCCTCCCACAGTCTAAAGATATTGGGCTAATTGGTCCTAAATTGCCCATAGTGTTTGAATGAGTCTGTGTGTGCGTGTGTGTGTGTGTGTGTGTGTGTGTGTGTCTGTGTGTGTGTGTGTGTGTGTGTGTGTGTGTGTGTGTGTACACGTGAAGAAGATATTGTAAAATAAAAAATATATTAATATAAATGTTATTTACTTAACATGATATCTAACATGTCAGCACATTGTGGTGAAATATAGATGACATTGATGATAAACATGTGTTTAAGGAATTTTACAGTTGAGCATAAACAAAATACTGCCACTTATAAATACATCTACTACAATTGACTAACGCTCCATGCACGGTGTTTTCCCAGCTCGTGCCCAATGCTCCCAAGCTCCACAATCATCATGGTCCTGAAAGGTGTGGTTATTGAATGTATGAATCCATCATGGGATTTTTTTTTCAAGCATTATCAAAGCAGCACACCTTAAAATAGGGCAAGTTCTTCTAATCCTATCCCATACTGTACCTCTCACTCCCTCATGTGGTTAGATTTAGAATTACTTTTTTTTTTTTTAATACATCAAAAAATTTTGTACTTTATATATATATATATATAAAGTACAAAATATATTTTACAAAGTATATATATTTTATATATATGTATATATATATATATATATATATATATATATATATATATATATATATATATATATATATATATCATAAATGCATAATATAAATATGACATAAAAGTTTTAAAAAATGTACTACAAGAAGAATGTTTTATGGGCATTTTCGAATGTGTTCATAAATACAATTCATGAAAAATACCTCACAATGATACAGTACTAGGTTATTTGAAAATGTACTATCATACAAAGGTTATAAACATATGTCTCTTTTTATCTATGCATCTCTTTTCAACAGAAGTTGATAATGACTTCCAAAAACTCCTCTGCTTTGAAGATGTTGCAAATCTCACAGCTTTACATCTGACTGTTATTGAGCACTGACACTGTGGACATCTTCCTAACATTTTAAATACAGTAAATGTCTCTTTACATAAAACTTGACCCTATTAGTATCAATAATTAGGGATTTTTAGCATCCATCATAAAAGTCTGTGCTATTTGTTTCAGTTACACTTCCTATGAGGGCTACATGAATAATGCCTTCTGAATACATGCATAACGTTATAAGACATTCATAAAATTTCAGATTTCCAGAGTCTTGCTTAGAGGAACCCATGGTTGTCGAGTGTCCGCAAGTGTGTGCACAAGGTTTGAAGAGTCAAAGTATTTGTAAAGCTTTGAAACTGGCATTTACTAATGACAGCTGTTGCCATGCATCAGATCTAATTAAGGTCTGAAACCTTGTAAAAAGAATCTGAGACTCTGGAACTCTTAGGGTGCCCAAACCTTTGCACAGTGCCATAATAATGTTTTTATTTTTGTTCAATTTATGGCATAAGAACTATGCATCAAAGTTTGCTGGAAATATTGTGCATTTTGTTCCATTTTCAAGAGAGACTGTGTTAACATCTTTTCAATAAAAATAAAAAAAATCACCAAAATCTGTTATTTATCAAGGGGTGCCTAAACTTTTGCATCAGGCTATATATATATATATATATATATATATATATATATATATATATATATATATATATATATATATATATACATATACACACACACACACTTTTAAAAAATAAAAATTTATGAACACCCATACTAAAACACTTGCAAAATAATTGCTACAGCCATTTTCGTGGCAGCTACTGTAATTAGGCTAATTGAATATTGAGCACTTGTTCACTAGCTGCTTAAATGGGTTACATTACCTTAATAAACCTTAATTCTTCTTCTTCGTATCACATTGCAAAATGTCAAATTGACATGTTTTAGTTAATGATTTGTTAATGCTGTGTTAGAGCTCTTATATTACAATTCTTACTGTTGTATTACAGTAAGAACGTTACAACAGTTTGCTTATTCCTTGATCCCGTCTCCATCCAGGCTCAAGCACACAAAGCTCCACCTCTCAGATTCTCAATTATTATAGTCAGCAGCACATGAGTTATGTAGTGAGCAAATTTTATTTGCTTTTCAAATCAATTTATTTATTTAGGAACGTTTTGCTACTTATTCATTCATTCTTTGATTCACTCATTTATTCAATCAATTATGTCTTTATTCATGTACCACAGCAAATGTATCTGGTCATTTCGCACTTGATTTGGCTATGCGTTCCTTTATTAGTACTTAGACTGGGAGAACTTGAGAGTAACAGGGATAAGAAAAGAGGAACTAAAAACAAGTTGTACAAGGTAAGAGAATGTACATAGAATGTAGAGAGAGACACACACACACACACACACACACACACACACACACACACACACACACACTAGGTTATGTTTTAACCTAGATATCTAGTTTCAAGTTTATGTTGCGTTAAATGACACACAATTTATAATAACACAGTGATGTCTGTAATAATCAGTTTTCAAAAGCTCTGGAAATTTCAGCACCAAACCCATAATAAGGCGACAAAGAAATGCTGATCAACTGGCTTAGGTGTGTCAGTAATACTGATGGAATAAGATTACACTTCGAATCACTGGCCTACTTTAAAACTATGCATTTACTTTTGCATGTGTTATTTACTGTCTTAATATTTATACATTTTTATTCATCCTTATTCATTTCATTACACTTAAGTACAATCCTTCCCCAGTGTAAACATGGTTGCGGACTGCTGCAAGTTTCCTCACTTATTCCTTCACGCGTATGTGTATGTGTGGTGCTGTCAGCAGGCGTGGCTTCAAAATACATAATTACCCCACAGATCACACCCTCAATTAATTGACTTTGTGACCGAGACAGGAATTTTTTAGGATGTCACCAAAGAAGAAGGTGGAGATACAGGTGTGGTGTTTCTCCCAACGTTAGTTATAACGTAAAATCATAATACAAGCCGTTTAGTGCTGTATGAACAGCCTAACACGATTGAGCTGTGGGAGATCATTGTCAAGACCTGAATAAAATGGAACAACTTAAAAATTTAAAAGGATATTTGAGCTTTGGAAAGTTGGCAGTCATCAAAACATGCTTCCTGTTCTTAGTAACACTGATCGTATTCACATATTTTACAGTTTTTCGGGATACTGCCAAAAAGTTTCCAGATTTTGGTGAGTAGTCTATTTTTTCGAGAAGAAAAAAAAAAAAAAAAAATCATGCTGTATTTATTAAGCTGTGTGTAATCTCCCAAATTGTACAAAATCATTCAGCTCAAAGATGTTGGGATTATTGTTGAATTTTTATATTCCATATGGCAAACCTATACAGTACTGCGCCTTTTTATTATTCTAATAAAGAGTCCAAAAATGTATATTATATGTTTACATATATATTATAATATGTTACTGTATGTTGATACATCGTCGAAGAGGAAGAAAATGTGAACAACTCTATATTAGTTAATTAGTTTGTATAGCACCTTTACGGAGCAAAACATTACAAAGTGCTTCAGAGGAGTAGCAATCACATACAACAGATGTAAAAAGAGAACATTAAAAATAGATAAATAGATCAATTCATCCATAATGTTCACTGATCTCAAATCCAATAGGAGAATGTTCCAGAAATAAAGTGCTACAACTTCAAATGAGCAATACTAAAGGATTACGTTCGGTTGTGGTGATTGTGCAAACGTTAAAGCAGTAAAACCTGACCTGTGTGTCCTGATTTAAGTGCATAGCATTATGTCTGCTTAGTTATTCAGAGCATGTGATATGTAATGTCAGCAGGAATCCTCAGGTAGGCCGTGGCATATAAATAATGCTCACTTGGTACTAAGCGGTCCAAAGTGTACCAAGAAAGTCTCCCTCACACCATTAGACCTCCACTATCAGTTGAACTGTTGATAAAGAGCAGGATGGATCCATTCTTTCATGTTGTCTGTCCCAAATTCTGATCCAACCATCCGAACGTGTTTCCAACCTTCTATTGTGCAGTTTTGATGAGCCCATGTGATTCATAGCTGCCAGAAATGGCACCCGGTGTGGTCTTCTCCTGCTGTAGCCCATCTGCTTCAAGGTTTGATGGATTGTGAGATCAGAGATGCTCTTCAGCATACCTTGGTTGTAAAAATATGTTAATTGAGTTACAGTTTTGATGACCTTGAACCAGTCTGGCCATTCTTTTCTGACACCAACAAGGCATTTCTGCCTAGAGACCTGTCACTCCCTGGATATTTTCCCTTTTTTCAAATCATTCTCTGTAAACCTTTAGTCTTGTATCATCAACCATGCCATGTTCAAAGTCACTTAAATCCCCTTTCGCCTGCTGGATTTCGGACGTGCTCTCTCAAATGAAGGGATCACATACATCAATCACAGTGACACAAGTTAATCATGGGCGTCTGTGAGCTCATACAAGCAATATGAGGCAGATACAGTAGCGCTTTCCTCCTTGTGTTACATAACAATTAGTAAAATATGAAAATATGCAGTCGGTGCTTTCACATGCGCTGAAGAAGGCATGTATTAGCCTCCGCCCTTACTGATTTGTTTCAGTAAAAAAAGATACATATTATTTAAAATATATTAAGCAACCCATATTGTAATAATGAATATATTAGTTTTTAATTATGGCCTTGGTGGTTCTGGGGGTGCAGGTTTATCATAATACTTTTACAAGTAATAAAAGTGCTTGTTTTATTTTCAATATGAGGAGTTTCTAATTATATAAATATATATTCACTATGAAAAGGGCATTACATTTGAATTTTAGAAAATGGACAATGTCTGCCAAAAGATTTTCCAACATAAAGCCGTTTGTGTTTCAGACTTTTGGGAAATGCCTGACGATATGCAGTCTTCAGAGCAGAAGGTGCATCATACATTTGTAGACTTATTTTAAGACGTTTACACTTCATTTTATTCACATCATGTTCTCTGTCCTCATAATGATTTTAACCTCATAATTCACTTCCTTTAGATGATATTAAATGGACAGCCAAAATGGAAACCTGAGGTGCAAAAACGCTCTCTCTTTTTTATTCTTCTTTTTAAAAAATTGTATGATGATGGTTGATTATGAATATGACCATTTGAACTGACTTGCAAACTTCTCCTCTGAACAGTATTTGGGTCAGGTGAACATGCATGTTTTTGAAGACTGGTGTGGAGGATCTGTGGACCAACTAAGAAGAAATGAGTTGTTTCCTCTGTTCCCCCATGTTCGTAACATACCACACACACATACACGATTATAGGCCAGCATAATTATAGACACTTGATCCTACCATTTTGTTTTTCTTCTAATATTGCCTACACAACATAAAGAAGCATTATCATACTAAATATGGGCAATTCAAAATTATCTAAGCTATTTAATCACAATCAAGTGCAAATAATTTTATTTGCCCATCTGCTATACAATTTTCATCGGTTCCTTGATACCGATCTATAAGTATCTCTAATGTTTAAAGTTCCATTATGATTTTAGTCACGTACTACAATCAAAAGGCTTGCTGTGTATCCTGGCTGGGAAAACTATGGGCTGAGAATTTTTGGATACATCCATCCTGTAATGAATGGTACGTGCTTAGAAATCCAGTAAAATGTTATGGGCTTGCTTTAAGCTAAAAACTTACATTTTTTCATACATGGCGCACCTCTAATGTGAGACATTGTGGGCCTTAATCTTTTCTGGTTGCTCTTTATCAGGAGAATACTTGTTTGCCATCGCTTCTGATGATAACTCAGAGTTTTGGCTGAGTACAGATGAAACCACCAAGAATCTAAAACTCATTGCTTTCCTTGGCAAAGTAAGAATTACTGTCTCATCTTAAGTAAGGGGCTAGTTCAGGACACTAGAACAGTAATACACAGTATGTAATTATCTTGAATTGAAGCAATGAAGGACGATATTATCATGTCAGTAATTAAAGCTACATTTAATTATTAGACATGTAATATATGTACTGTATATTAAAATGTATTACTACTGTATGTTAAGTATGTCATTGCCACTGTACATTGTCGGGCAGGCTGGAAATGAATGGGCTGCACCAGGGGAATATGAGAAATTTGCATCTCAGATATCTGAGCCTTTGGTGTAAGTTCTTTTCTTTTCTTTTTTTTTTAACTTAAGTTACTTTAAATCATGACTTGGGTACTTTTGTTGTGAACTGTTTGATTCTGATAAAGTTGCACTCTTTAGACTCTCGAAAAAGAAGCGATATTACTTTGAAATCATCTACAAGCAAAGTGACGAAATGGATCATGTGGAAGTTGCAGTATGTATGCTTTCATTTCTATTACATATTTAACTGAAAAAATGAGGGGCTTCTTTGTATCTTTAAATATGCTTTATTTAAAATTCTTGCTAATATAAGAATGTTGGTAAGGAGCTAATTTATCAAATGTCCAAATATTTCTAAAATCTTGCTATTTAGGTGCGATTCCTCACACAATAAATAACACACACTGATCGGACATAAGCCTCATAAATACAAATCGATTGAATTTAAATGTAATCAAACAATGACGATCAGAATAGTTCCGGTATACTGTAACTCTGAAAGACCT
This sequence comes from Clarias fuscus, assembly GCA_030347435.1. Classification (NCBI taxonomy): domain Eukaryota; kingdom Metazoa; phylum Chordata; class Actinopteri; order Siluriformes; family Clariidae; genus Clarias; species Clarias fuscus. The sequence goes on along the minus strand of CM059224.1, from coordinate 12,165,427 downwards.
TTGGGGTGCTCTGTGGTGTCTGGCACCAAGCCAGTAGTGGCGGATGCTCTGGGTCCATGTGTGTCAGACTGTGATGCACTGAGTGTTACATTTTCTACAATGATTTAATTTTTTAAAATGCTACATTTTCCTTTCTGTGGGATCAGGCCAGACGGACTAGCTTCTGGTTCCTACAGGCATCAATGAGCCTTGGGTGCCCATCATCCTGTCACCACTTTACATGTATATAATTGATAATCAGTGTTATTTAATTTATCTACTGTAGCAGCGGTGGTAATATTACGGCTGATCAGTGTATAGTAGAAACATGAAACTTTCACAACGTTAATGGTTTTCCCAAGCCAACACGTGCATTTCATTATTATGTGTATTGACATAATAGAGATCAGTAGTACATGTCAGTTGTTTAAACCACGTGTTTATAATCCTGAGCCACACATTTTCTTAAATTATATTAAACTGTAAGAAAAAAATGTCATCCTGTATTTAATATTTGTCTTTCTAAGAATTTCTATTTTTCTTTTCTTTTCTTTTTCAGTGGCGTCTCAACAAAGAAGAAAGCAATTTTGAAATTATTACCTCAGAGTATCTCTCGCTCTACAGTGGTAAATGATACATATTTATGCACGTAATATATATATAGAACCTTTTGGTGTACAGTGAATACAGTGAAATGTCTTTTGAATTGAACTCATATGGGCAACAGTTTTTCCAAACAATTAGGACACCTACTATAAATGTGTTAGTTTGTACTGAGCAGTAAACAAAAATTGATTTTCATTAATGCAGCACATTAAGACTCGCTTTGTGGACATTATCAGCACATTAGGTAACACGAACTAACCAGGTATTCCAGCATTAATGCATTATAATTAAGTCAAATAATAAATACATAATGAAGTACTACTTGTACTAATTGATGTTTCATGTAATAATATTTTATTCAGATAGGTTAACTTTGCTTTAATAAGAAATCTAAACATTCATGGATTGGATTAAAGTTTAAGAAGTTAGTGAGTTCGATTCCCATTACAATCAAAGGGACATGTGTGGGCCAACACTCAACACTCATTGTCAATCACTTTAAAATCACTTTGGTTAAACCTACATGCCAAATCAATCCATGTAGAAACTTGTTTTCTGCATACAGATGAGTCTTCTCTACGGGCAGTGGACAATTATATAATCCCCCAAACAGCAGCAAGTCAAAGACTGAACATTGCCCACATCACTAGACCTGATGTGGACATGGTCAAAGAAGACCCACGAGATGTGATCTACAAATGTAAGCGATTCATACTGTGTACTGTCTATACAATAATCAGCCATAACATTAGAACTCAAAACATTAAGTCTTGTATTGTGTGGGTTCCCCTTGCGCTGCCATGGCACCTCTGGGCATGACTCCACAATACCTCTAAGGGGTGCTGTGGAGACTGGAACCAGGATGTTAGTGGTGGAGCCTTTGTTTGCTGGTATGACCTGTATGGATCAGACAGTGAATTCTGTGGCTGCTTGCTCAGAGATCTGAAGGCAAACAACCTTGAACTCTTTGCCAGATAACCCTCATTGTGATGTACTGGTGTTCTTAAAAGTGGCTATCATAGTCAACAAATGTACTACCTTAGCTTTTCAGTGGGATCGGGCCAGACGGGCCTAGCCTCAATGAGCCTTGAGTGCCCATAATCCTGTCACCACTTTACTCGAATATAATTGATAATTTAATGCTATTCACCTGGCAGTGGTGTTAGTGTTAGTGTTGTGAGTTTTAAATATAAACAAGCTGGTAGGTTGTTAATTATTGGTAGATTAACGATTGCTTTTATTATGGTGAGGGACTATTAAAGCCGAATTCTCATAACTGGGATATCCGATTATTGCTGTGAGCAACTGTATATCTTTCCTCTCCAGTACCACTGCTTCATGAATCTCTTTTCGAAGACGTGTTTCCTAAATGTCCTTACTATCCTATTTACATATTTGAAAACTCTACCATCGAGAGATATGATGGAATAAATCATGTGAGTACAGATTTACTTCATTTTTTTTATTTTTTTATTTTTTTTTAACTCAACTCAAATTTTTCTAAATGCAAGTACAAACCATACTAGAGATCGTTCAAAAATAATTAATAAGTAAATGATTGAGAAACCTGGAATTACCTGATGTTTGGCATAAACTGTTCCCAGAAGTCATCTGGGGTTTTTTTTTTTTTTTTAATACAAGAATCATATAGTTAAATTATTATATAGACTATTCGAATTATACGAGGTGTCTATGCTAATACTCTGTTAATTATGATGAAAAGCAATCAGACATGTACCTCATGTTGAGTAAATCATGAATTGTGGTTATAAAGGTTCGCTACTCGTCAGTGTACCCAAATGACCACACACGGCTTGCTAACGAGGACATTAAGGCACAGCTTTGCTTTTATGAGAAGGATGAAATATATGAGCAAGGGTAACGTATCTACAATAATAACATTTGCATAATTACATATTAATAGGTACATACTGTACACCCTTAATTACAGTATTATAAACAATTACAGTATATAAATAATTACAATTATTTTTCCTTTCCAGAGGTGGGTTTGGTCCATATCTAAAATTTGAAAAAAACGAAGAGACACAAGGTACCTACCTAACAGCTTGAATAAAAATGTTAGAGAGGTTAATTAGGTTAGAATTAAAGGTAATTAAATAGATCATTCGGTGTTCTAACAATGAATTTATATATCCACACCCAGCTGAGAAAAATGTGAACAAGCCAAACTGGAAGCAGGTCTTCAATGTAAATCCGGTGGATTTCCATTCAAAGCAGAGTGATTTCGCTGTCCACACCTGCAAAAGAGCTGGAAATATAATAATGCTCCAAAAAGACGTCATGCCTATAATCAAAGCCTTCAGGAGTCAATTGAAGCTAAACCCGAACACCAGGTAAATGATTTTGCCCTGCTGTCTTGGCTTGTGAAAACAGCCCGCAAATACAGTACGACTTACAGTACGTTCTTGCAGTGAGTTGGCTCTGAAACACGTGTTAAATGTGGAAAAGAAAACGAAGGTTGGTGTGGGCAGTCGCTACCTGCTGGAGATGGAGATGGAAGATAGCGAAGGGAGGAGCGTTCTCATCTCGAAACATTTTTACACTTCAAAAAACCAAAGATATCCAGAATTACCAGGTCTCTGCAGTCCAACAAACTTCAGTTGGGACCCGGACGTAAAAGTCCATGTTATTCTGACAGGTCAGAAATAAAGCTTTTTTTTTTTATGATCGCTTTTGCTATCTAATTCTTCCTCTTAATATTATTCCTAATTATTAACTCTTAATAAGTAATCATGTGATTATATTAAGTGCTCTGCAAATATAGACATTTTGCTATTTTGCTGTGTTAATCGTCTTTTGATGAATAACTAGGGTTTAGTTGGACACTCTAAAAACCATCTACAAACTGTAATGAAGCTAATTCTCAACATACAGTAATACATAAGGCCGAATATGAAATTGTATTAGAACTAGGCATGTAGTTTAGCTGCTAGTCAACAGATCAAAACTTCAGCATCTAATTAAAGAATGAATATTACTAGCAGCTGTCGACTAGCAGCTAAACTACATGCCAACCATAAACTACAATGCCTAGCTAGATTGCAGAGACCTATAATACAATTTCAAATTCAGCCTTATGTATTACTGTCTGATGGAGCCTTATGTATTATCTGTTGACTAGCAGCTAAACTACATGCCTACTGAAAAAACACAGAGTGTCTAGGCAATTTGCTAAACATTAACATTAAAATGTATACGCCTAATTAATCTTTTAAATCTTATTAATCAGTTTTTAAGGCCTGTCTGTCGCTTTTACTGTATTGCAATTTTACTCCAACAGTTAAAAACCAAGGGAGGTGGATCATACACTTTATCCGAGAAATGGAGCGTGTGTATGAAGCGACAGGAGACAAAAACTTCAATGTCATTATTGTAGACTACAACAGCACTGATATTGATATAGAGAAGGAACTGAGTAATGCAAATTTACCAAGGTATGGATTTATTCATTAAAAGAAAACTATGACAACAACAAATGTTTATTGTGTACATCTGAACAAGTCGGTCATTTATCTCTCTCTCTCTCTCTCTCTCTCTGATATATACATATATTCATATTACTGCTGCGTGTGTGTGTGTTTAACTTTTCCACACATGGACAGCTATCAATTTAAAAACCTAGTGGGACGCTTTGCCAAATCGCAAGGAATTCAAGCTGGAGTTGATCTTGTTGAAGTAAGACATTTTACAGTAATCATTTTTAAAGGATGTGTATTATATAAATATGTGTAGCCTGCTTTTTTTCCGTCACTGAATTCAATTTCTTTCTTCAGGATGATAACAGTATTTTGTTCATGTGCGACCTGCATATCCACTTTCCTCCATCGATAATAGATAATGTACGTAAACACTGCGTACAGGGGAAAATGGCATACGCCCCTGTTGTGATGAGACTGGAGTGTGGCGCCACAGTAAATGCCCCCGCAGGTACTCATAGCAAATTCAAGTTTTATTGCTCATGTACACATCCATACACGGTGTCGTGTGCAGTGGAAGGCTTAAACGACTGTTCGTGACTTAATAAAGTAAAGATGATATATAAAATAAAAGTTGCACTAAAAATCTACAAATATACAGTTACAAAAAAAGAAAAAAACAAAAATATATAAAATGTATAATGCAAAATTGAAAATTTATAAAAATTTAAAAATTATATGGAATTTGCCAAAATTTGTCAAAGGGGTATAAGAAGAAAAGATATGGCATGTAGGTACAGGTATGACAGCAGCAGTATGAGTGAAACATGGAGTATGAAATGAGATTACAGTATGTGTGTGACAGCAGCACTAGTATTGACCATGTTTTAAAGTGCAAAGCTAGTCATTATTAATATCAATAATGTTCTAGGAAATGCTCTGCATTTGACATTTTCAAGTCCCTGTGGTCCAATGCTCTTCTTTATTTTAAATGCACTGGATAATGTTTATTAGGCTCAGAAGTTTAAACACATTAACAACCCACATGCTATCAGTGAATGAGAAAATGCCCAAGAACAAAACCCAAAATACTGTACACAGAAATACACAAATGTGAAATAAAAAAAAAGGTTAATTTACTCACTCATCTTCTATACCGCTTAATCATGTATTCAGGGTCACATGGGGCCTGGAGTCTATCCCAGGAGACTTAGGGCACAAGGCGGGGTACACCCTGGACAGGGTGCCAATCCATCGCAGGTCACACACACATACACACACTCACACACACACTCACACACTCATTCACACACTACGGCCAATTTAGGAACACCTAATCTGCAGGTCTTTGGACTGTGGGAGGAAACCGGAGTACCCGGAGGAAACCCACCAAGCACGGGGAGAACACGCAAACTCCATCCACACAGAGACGGGAATCGAGCCTGGCCGGGAAAGGTTCATTTAAACACAGGAATTAAAGCAGGCATTAAAGAGCGTAGGCGTTTAATTAAAGATGATTTACCTGTTGTATATTAGCTACACCCCGGAAAACAGAGATCTAAAATATAGATCTGTAAATCTAACAAAGGCATTGATGAGAGTATGCTAACATCGACACTCCTTTAAAGAAAGGGAGGTGATTGTATAACTTAACCCTTAATTGCTGTTCCTATGCTGAGCAGATAAACACACATTTGTATATATACAGTATACAATGTTTTTTGTGATGTTTCTTAAGGGTTTATACTTTGGATTTTGTTTTAATGTTGAGTTCGTTCATTTGTGACTGATTCTTTATCACATGTATTGGAAGTATGGAAAAACGTTATTTGGTTATTAGCATGTTAAGTGCTTATGTTTAATGTACACTTATTCCTGTGACAGGTTTCTGGGAAACTGAGGGTTATGGTCTGGTGGGAATTTATAAATCAGACATGGAGCGAGTTGGAGGGATGAACGTTAAAGAATACACAGACAAGTGGGGTGGAGAAGACTGGGAGCTGCTGGACAGGTATGAACCGGTTATGTGAGACGTTTGTAACATCATAATTTGAAAACCTTTTGTTTTCCACGAAGAAGCGCTATAATAAAGCAAAGCACAAAGATGACAAGATATATTAATACTAATCATGAGAAATATATGCACATCTTGTTAGAACCTTTTCTCGTGAATAGATTTAATGTTTCTTTGATGTGTGAACTGCTGTGACTACTATTAATAAACAAAAAATCAATCGAATCAAATCGAATAGAATCGAATCAAATAGGATAGAATCAAAAAGTGATGCATGCACGTGCAATATAAAAATTTGAATGTCTGGTTTGGTGGAATATGAATACCACTTATTCATTCATAATAGTTCAGAATAGAACCAAACTGGGTATGTTGTCCATGGGGACATTTAGTACAACAGAATGAATCAAAACAAAGTAAAAAAAAAAAAAATTAATTAAAGATAAAATTATCTGTGCAACAAATATTCCATCTTATTTGTTAGTATTTGTTAGTACACGTATACTAGTATAGCATACCAGTCACAATTCGACTTTATCCAGTCTTACATGCTGCCATCAATCTACAAACCCCTGTCCTCTCATCTGACCCTTTCAGAATCCTACTGCACAAACTGGAGGTGGAACGACTACATCTGAGAAACTTTGCACACTTCTTCCATTCAAAGCGAGGCATGTGGAATGTGGACGCATGAACATTATATTTAAAGTCTGTACAGTATTATGTATATAAGGTTTGGGTATATTTTCTAATGTTATCATTATATGTTTACATTCTTTAGCCATTTTATATTTTTGAATAATAGGAAAAATGACATTAGGAATTATGAAATGAGACATGGATTTGAACTGTGACCAAATGTTCTTTGAAGTAGCCACCTTCATTATAGCGTCCGTATATATACTTTATATATGCTTAAGAGTCAGAGATCTTCAGTAAGCAAACAATGAAATGCATGTACGATAAAATTTTTCATTACCTCACCGGACACAAGTCGATTAAATAGTCATTCACTAGCCATAACTCTTGGGATGTTGTCCAGTCTGAGAAATCAAACACTGAAATAAAAGCAATTAAACATGCTTTGTTGGTCTGAAATACCTTTTAATGTACAGTATGCAGCCAATTCTATAATAATTAGAAAACAATTAAACAATTAGAAAACATAGCTATACTGTATTTTGACTCTTTCTGTCTGTCTTTGGGTTTCTCTTTAACAAGAACCAACTTTGTGTGTGAGTGTGTGTGTGAGTGTGTGTGTGTGTGTGTGTGTGTGTGTGTGTGTGTGTGTGTGTGTGTGTGTGTGTGTGTGTGTGTGTGTGTGTGTAAGTGAACATTGTTCTCATAATCCTTTTTTCTTATGGAATAGTAAACATTAAACTAATTTAGCATTCATGGTTCACCTGTTTATTTTATATCATACAGTATCGTTATCAAAACCTGTTTAGCTTGTTTCAGTTAATATTTCTAAGAGCGGCATGTACTGCGCCCCGCCTTTTTCTTAATAGTGGAGTTCATGCCTTCTTTTATATCCTCACGGTATTTGCGTGACTTTACGTTAAGTCAGTTTTTTATTTTTTATGACAGTGTAGAAGTGTGCTGTCTAACACTTCACGTCAAGAACTTCCACATGGGTTTCACCTAGGTTGAGATCTAGTGAGTGTGAAGGTCACAGCAGTCATTCGGCTGTTTGGACACCTTCATTCCACCACCTAGAATGTTTTTTCATAACAAAAAAAAAAATAATAATAATAATAAATCTTGACGCATACCTAGATGTTAAACCTAAAGTAATGATGAATCATTGTGGTATAGGGATGGGTTTAAATGGTTAAGTGGCCGGATCTTTTGTGTTGATAAAACATGTAATGTAGGAGTTTGGGTAGGAATGAAAATCTGGCATATTTTTTCAATCGTCCCAAGAAAAAATTTGCGAAATGATCAGCAGTCAGGGAGAATGGTGAAGAAGGAGATGAGTTGAACAGAGAATGAAGCATATTGGTAATATGCTTGTAAGGATTATTTGTAGAAATTTCCTGTTGTTCTTGAGAGAAAATGTCATATTAGATAAGTATATAGGTAGGAATGCAAGATATGAAAAGAATCTATAATAAGTTGTGATTTCTTTTACTTTTGCTTTACTCTGATTGTCGCGCAAGACATCTGACAGTCAAGAAACAGGATGAAAAATCTTCCTGGGTTTGGAGAAATAGAGAGAAGAAAAGGTTCACGAGTGAGAAAAGGGTGGAAAAGATTTAGCAGTAGACAAGAACTAGGAGTCGGGTTTTAACGAGGGAGAAGGAGAGCAGGAAGGGGAAATAGAGTGGCAAATTATGACAAGATCTAGGACATTTCCTCCCTGGAGTGTGCCATGGCAGCTGTTAAATATCAGGAGGTTGAAGTGGACAAGGGGAGTGTGAATGGTGGTGTTAGTAGGGAAAAGACTGAAGATCATGTCAGATTCTTCAGAAATGTGGGCCAGAAGGGGACAAAAAGTTGATCAGAGGAGGAACTTAACCGCATGGGGTTCAAAAGATGAAATGTTGAAATGAGACAGGTGGAGATGTGTGATACAACCCATGTACTACCACTGCGAGTTTCTTGTGGATAGAAGTGTTTTATCCGAACATTTTGGGAATCAATAAGAATAACTTTGCAAAATAATATCTGGTCATAATCATTATTGGTGCTTGTGCAGCGTCACAGCTCTTGTGACAGTCCCAGAAAGACAGTCCTTTAACGACCCTTACCTTTAATAGAAAGGCTTGAATAGCAAAGGTGTCCTATTTTTGAAGGATAATGCACAACCTCATACTTATACAGGCATTTGGCTCGGACTTAATGCCACATCCCCATCACAGCCCTGTCCTTACTCCGAGTGATTTCCACGTCTGGGCCATTAAAGGGGTTCCTGGGAGGCTAGGGTTTTAGATGTGAAGCTGGCAACCCCACCATGGCTCTGGGATGCTGAGAAAACTTGGTATCCAGGCACTAGTGAAACACTGGGATAAGTGCATTAGTGTAGCAGGGGTTTAAATAGAGAAATAAAGGGAGTTTTGACCAAAAGTCCAGTTTTGACTTAAACGTCCCACGTATTTAAGTGGAAAAATGTTGGAAGGTGGTTGAAAAGACAATGCTTTACACTATACTGAATGCAAAAAATATATATAATTCCAGGTTGTGGCTCTTTAAAGCAGTAGATTATATTGTCTTCTTAACTGCACTGTTCACATCTTATAATCTAAAACTGATTAACCAAAGATTTGTTTATGAGGTCAAAGACACATACAGTATTTCCAGACATATTTGGCTTCTATTGACTGACTTGAAGAAGCATAAGCAGTGCATACTGTTTCACATATCATGTATGTAAGGAGGCTATTTCTGTGTCAGTTAACACAGATGTCACTGCTAGCTGGTGCCTCTTTGAAGTGTTTATTCTGTGGCAGAGATCAAACAAGAGATTAGACAAGTAATTTGAGAAACATGGAGCAGGTGGAGTTAAACATAGTGAACATACCATTAGATTGAATGTGTTCAACAAGGCAAACTCCTTTATAATTATTGTATTGTTGCACAAACCTACTCTATATGCACCTTTGGTTTTGACTTTTGGTTTAGGTGTAACCCCAATTTACATTTACAGAAGACTTCAGGCACAGTATAGTCAGCGACAGGAAACAAGTTGAATGGGACAAAAAATCTGAGGTGGTTTGAAGGTCCCTATAAATATTGTGTGGATGGAAAATCTGTTTCCTTTAAAAATATATGACGGATAACTTGTGTAAAAAGGCTTTTTTTTTTTTTTTTGTAAGAACTCTATGATCATTTACAAACACCACTTGCACTTTACAGGAACTCGCCTGGGAACTATAGACACAAATGGGAGTTTGAGAAATATATGCACACTGCACGGCGCAATGAGAAAAGTTTTGTACCTTGATGGGATCCAAGCGCTAGTGAAACACTGGGATATGTGCATTAGTCTAGCAGAAATACACAGAAGTAGAGGGAGTTTTTACTCTTATAACTGGTTATTCTGCACAATCAAAAGTCCCAGTTCGGCTTGAATGACCCTTGAATGTCCAGACACTATACGAACAGCTGTTCATGCAATTATCCAATCCGATAATCATGTGGCAGCACCACTTAACAAAAAAAAAAAAAATATATATATATATATATATATATATATATATATATATATATATATATTTTTTTTTTTTTTTTTACTTCTGTGAAGGCTACAAAAACTCCAATAACCACTCTGAAAGCATAACAAATAAATACATAACCATTATCCTGCACTTTGGTGAACTTGATAAACTCAAAGTCATTATAAAATAAAAAAATAAGCCACTAATTTGAAATCAGGTCCCTTTCAGAATCAGCTCCCTTTATTCATTCAAAGATCAAAGAATCATTTGTTTCAGGTTCATTAAAGAATAGGGTTAGGGTTAGAAAAAACTGCTTATAGTATTTTATTATTTTCCAATGCATTTTGTCAAACATGAAAAGTGGACATGTATCTTTATTGAGCAGAGGTTGAACGAAGATGTTTATCTTGTCTGACTGAGCATTCACTACTAAGGCACTGTAAGGGTGTTAAGCAGGAGATCCTGGTCCTCTGACACTTATTCACTTTACTATATCGAAAAAGCTGTACGCCAACTTCTACCAAAAAAAATTTTATTGAATGATTTACTCTTTTAGTACACATCATGGGTGAACACATTCTGTGTTAAGTAGTTGTAGTCCAACATCAGTTAACAAACAAGTGAACAGCTCCATCTACAGGACACATATTGAAGTTCTGTATTAATTATAATAAGAAAAAAAAGTTATGTCATAAAAAAAATGACATATGACATAAAAAACAACAACAACAACAAAAACACACTCACTCTTTCTTTATACCATGTATCCTGTACAGGCTTGTAGGATACCTGGAGATCTCCCAAAAGTTTTTGGAAAAGTCTGGAAACTCCAATTAGCCTATCCTGCAAGTCCTTTGACTTTGGAAGGAAACCAGAGTACCTGGAGGAACCCGGCCAAGCACTGGGAAAACATGCAAACTCCACACACACAGGCCCAAGGCGCTGGAGGCGTGAGGGCCCAGTGCTTACCACAACGCCACCGTGCCACCCTGAGAGTGATGGACTTTTCACCAAATTTGCAGACCTGTATTACTCACACATTGGCAAAACTGAACCAGATTAACGTAACTTATTCATTCAGATTTGATTTTGCATGAAAATGTCACAAACAGTCACAACCTGACCTTAATTCTTCTTATGTTCATATTTCAACATTTACGATCTTATCTTAATCATTACCTCATTATTTTAGATGAATTTCTCCTTTTTCATGCTTCCCCCTCAACCTCATGAGCGATGCTTGTTATTATTAGTTTTAGATTAGATTTAAAAATATCTTCCAATTAAACCATTAATTTGACATTTTTACATTTCAACTGGCCAACTATTTCAATTAATTTAAAGCTACCAAAATAATGACATAGTTTGGCATTTTATTTTTGAGGTCGTTTGTAAGAAGAAGACGTTTGGTGAATGTTGAACTGGCAGTTAAGAAAAGATTTATTCTCGCTTCAGGCTGTTTTGTCCAGCAGGAGGCACTGCTTTTTTACAAAATGATAAACACTCTCACTCACTCACTCATCATCTACAGTATACCACTTTATTCTGTATTCAGGGTCGTGGAAAATGATCAACACCAAAGGGAAAATCTTGCTTGCTGTAATAGTTGAAGTTTCATGCATAAACAGGTTTGACTCAAACAGCATCATATACATACTTCAAATGAACAATGATTGATTATTATTAAAGGAAGTCTATCTGGTGTATGCCATCACAATCAACCAACTATTGACAAGAGGCAGGTTTAATGAATAGATTCATGCTGGTTCTGACCCTACCATCAAGTCAAACTTTTTTTTTTTTTTTTTACGAATAAATTTGCATCAGACTCAGTGTTATCATCTACTGCTGTGGTGAAACCAATATAACCCATGAAGAACTGTGCACTTTGAGGTGCTTTTCTGCTCACCATGGCCATGCACAACGATTGTTTATATTACTCTGGCTTCCCTGTCAGCTCAAATCAGTCTGGTCATTCTCCTCCGAGTTCTTGCAAAAGTTTTTTGTCCGTGTTTTCACATTATTCTGTGTTTCTGAAATACTCAAGTCAGCCCATGCGGCACCAAAAACTGTGCTACAGTCACAGTCACTGAGATCGCTTTTTAAACATTAACATTGAAGCTCTTTATCTGTATGTGGAAGACTGACTTATTGCATAATTTAATGTATAAGCAGAAGCACAGTATTAGTCCTAAAGAGCTAGTTTAAGGAAGAAAATGTCATCAGGTATTATTTTCTTGAGAAAATACAATAGACATGTTTTTGCTTTGCATTTCAACTGCTCTACATGGATTTACGTTACGTAAAATAAGTTTTGCAAACAGAAGTGACAGTTACAGTATTACAGTACAGCCACATGTCAAATGTACATGAAGTTGAGATTAATTAAATTTTCTTCTTCTTTATTATACTGTACATATCACTAACAGTGCATAAAAAAAAAACAATAATGTGCCATTTCTGACTCATGAGAATATTCCATTTTGCCAGTTCTGTGGTGTCGACACAGAAAAGATTATAATTTGAAACCACTAATTAGTTTCACTGCCACATGAGAATAAAGAAATAATGGGGGGAAAAACAGGAAAAAATTTTTTTTTCGTAGGACTAAAAAAAAAAAAAAAAAGAAAAAAGATTTGCCTTTGGTCACAAAGTGATTTTCTTAATTGCCAGAGTAGAATACCACAATCCAGTTCATTTAAAGGAAACTGACAAAGGTGAATGTAACAATTTTACTTAAGGCACTCTGAGTCAATATACCAGTATGAGGCCAGGACGAGGTAGAAGAGAAAGGAGCCATTTTGGCATAGCCATTTGAGTTCTAGTCTTTATGGAACCAAAAAAAAAAAGAACACTTTCCCTACAAACAGATGTGTTTTGGATTAAATGAAATATTCAAAGTACAAAGTCAAAAAAAACTTTTATGGCTTGATAAAATACCTGTATAATTAGATGTTATAAAACACACAATTTAAAAATAACTGACTTCATAAAAGATGACAGAAAACAGTACATATAATAATAATAATAATAATAATAATAATAATAATAATAAAACATCATGTCTGCAATAAAAGTAAGTGTGTACAAAGTAAGTACTTTAGTTGAATTAGCAATTAGTTAAGCCCTTAGGGGTTCAAGTTGTTTCCTACTTCCTCCATCTTACTTTAAATCTTAATTACTCATGTTAAATTTAGACTTTCACCAACCAAATTAAGTTACCCCTGGAAAAGCCTCAATCTCAACTTAGACTCTAGTGAAAGAACCACATTTGGGGAAGAACAAAAGCTGAATCCAGAAACCACAATAACAACAACAACAACAAAACACAAAGAAAGGATCCACCCTGGACCTCAATAAATATAGTTATACTGAAATATTTTTGATGTGGGTTGCATTACTGGTGTGGATTTCTTGCTTGGTGCTGTATTTTTACTATTCAAGTGAGAGGCTCTGTTCAAATCTGATGCTCTCAAAGGATTTTGTTGGTCCAGTTAAAATAGTTTTTTAAAACTCAAAGGTTATGGACATTCATTACACCCCAAGTTAGACACCGAGTTCCAGAATGCAATGCAGATACAGACTGAAGTCTGAAACCAGAACAGATTGAATAGTTAGGAACCTTGGTGTTAGACTCGGCAGAGTATACAGGTGAGGAAGTGGAAGAGCTTGACAAGATAAAGTGCTGCTCCACTGCTATGGAACTGAAACAAGGCTAATTCCCAATCAATGGGACGTTGCACGGCATTGTGGGTAATTTGGGTTAACCAAAACAAAAACAAAACAATCTCAGAAAAAAAAAAACATTTAAACCAAAGAAACTTAGTTAAATCTTGAATATGACTGGATATTCATTTTAATATGGATAATAAAAAAACCTGGCAAGAACTCAAAGAAAAAAAGAAGCATGTTTATGTTCTAGTCTTGCGTGTGATTATACAGTCGAAGCTGTCAGACCTGAGAGCATTTGTGCCTACATCAGATGTTTAGTACGAGTGACACAAAGTTATACGAGAGAAATAGTTTTCCATCATGAGCTCTCTCAACTCTTATAAGGCAGGTCATTGAATTATATACTCAGAGTCAACTGCTTTTCTTTCATACAGTCCCCTTTAAGCCAAACCATGGTCCATGTGCTTGTGCAAGAAGAGTGAAGTGTGACTTTCCCATGTAGTCGAAATTCAAAACAGTCATCCATCTGACCGAAGCAGAAGTGTGAGAATTGTGAGGGTAGTGAGTGCAATGGTGTTGCTGGGCAGCAGGGCCGAACTGCGGTTCTCAGGATTTCTGACTTCAGGTAATATACACGTGGGCTTTGCTGTCACGACAACTGTGGTGCTGGCACGCTTCTGAAGCTGGAAGTTGTGTGTTAAAGCGGTGAATCTGTCTGGACCGTACAGCACTGACACAGTCTCTGTGAGTGGCTCATATCCTGGGTGTGTCACCTGCAAAGACGTGTTTGATACATAGATAATTACATTGTTGTCAAACTGGATCACTGTACACACGCGAGTGTATTGCCAGCCTCCCACATCTCTCCAGAGCTGAGGCTTCCACAGCAGCTCGATCTTATAGCATCAGAGTCAATGGTGGTAGTATTAACTGAACTAGTCATGACTATATATATTTTTTTAATCAATTTTCAAATTCAGAAACACACTGTATAAACCACTATTAATTAAAATGGCACAACAGGGTTCAAATGTGAAACATAAAAAAAGAATGCTTTTTTTTTTTAATTACTCCTCATGTAAAATTTAGTGAGTCCAGGGATGCAACGGGATACAGTATGTACATTGTTAGGAATGAAAAGATATTGTGTTTCTAAGGATTCGCCAGGGAGGAGCACTACCTTTTCTCAAAAAAGCTAGCCCACACACGGTATCTGGAGATGTGCATGAGGACTTTGGATTATGTGGAACAAAAACACAAAGGTTTTATTTTAGAATTTTGACATCTATGAATATTCCAACTAAACTCCTACTGATACATACTGTATAATTGTACTGCATTTTACCTCCAGTATCTGCACTGAGTACTTAATATGTACTGCACATCATACTACTGTACATAAAGCACAACATCACACATTGTACAAGACGTATATCAAAACCTGAGAGATAAAAAATGATAGTGTATATTAATGATAGGTAAGACATTAATGGAATATTATGTAAAAAATATCTGCATTTTCTATACAACATCACTTAATCATGAAACCCATATTGCAGCAAAATAATTGATTTTAAAATCTTAATCCTTAAGTTTTATATTTATAACAGTTGTTATAGTTATCATAGTTATTACATGTGCCCCCTATGCCTCTTTCCTATATAAGAAATAGTGTGCAGGATCCTGAACATTCTGCTCAAAATGCCAACTGTAGATTATTTTCTTTTCTCGCCTGAATATAAAGAAAAGGTCGCATAAAATACAATGAATTTGAACTTTTCAAAATCTTTGCCAGGAATTTCTTTACTAAATACAGTATGCATGCAGTACTTATAAGATGTCATGTAGTTACCCTTCGAATAAAGTGTTCATTAATATCCTTAAGAAAAGCTGAGGTCTAAGTACTGTTTTTAAATTCAAGCTGGATGTTGCATATCAAAATAAGTTCTATTATTATATGTTATTTATTTTGTTTTAATTGTATTATATATTTGGAAATCTAACCCAAACCCTTATTAAATTTTGCCAATCAATAATAAATTAATAATTAAGGGAATGAAAAGTGCATTTTTTTTTCTTTTTCTGATCAGTATATATACAAAGCATGTTCATGATCTGCTACTTGGATCAGTTGCTTTATTGTTCTCTTTAGCCTCATGTGGCAGCTTTCTCAGGGAGGAAACTGTAGTTTCCTGATAATCTGGCCTGCACTCAACTCTGTTTGACAATTAAGTAATTCCCTGATTCCGTTTCTTTCAGTCCTCCATAGCCAAAGACTACTCGGTCTACCTCCTACTCATCCACGCTTATTTAAACAGCACATAATTCGTCCGATCTGCCAGATCTGACCCCTTTATGTAGCATGTGTGTGTGGCTCAGCCCAGGGTGTGAATTGCCCACTTTGCTTTAAATGCTTTTTCTTCCTCACTGCACGCCTTATTTCCTGGGGCGAGCGAGAAGAAAGCAGAACCATTTTCATGGTGCCTGGCATAAAGTGAAAAGTATTGAAAAGGCCAGATTCTTCCGACATTCACTTAGGAGAGAATGTGACCTAGAGATCGACATCCAGCTAAATGAGATGTCTTAACTCATGGTGTAAATATGTTGACAATAAAGTCCACAATAGTGCTTGAAGTTTAACCCTAGTCACCAGATAATTATGCATTCCAGCAGAAACCCTTTGCAATATTTTGTGATGATCCAAATTGTATTTATCACCTATATGCATGTACAGTACAGTGTTGTTATAATAATGATGTTCGAAAAAAGTTATCATTGCTACATTTACATTATCGTTAGCGCTTGTTCTTACCGTGATGCTGTAGTTTCCTGGCAGCAGCAGTCTGAAATACTCTCCATTGTGATCTGTTTTGAATGGACAAATGTTCCTCCTCCCCTCTACCTCCACAGAGGCATTTTGGACTGGAGTCCCTTTTGAGTCGAGCACTCGACCTTTTACACCTAACAGGCAAAATGTAAAGAATTTCCAACTTGCGTTAAGAGATTAAGAAAAAGAATTCCACCGTACGGTATGAGGGGAAAGCTGTAATTTGAGTCAAAGACGATATGTTCCACTTGCAAACTTGAGTCATTCCTGCTGAAGCCATGCAATTTAGTCAATGACATCAAATGTAATCTTTCCACTTTCACAAGCTTAAATTAAGACCGGACCTGTGGAGCCGATCTAGTGCCCTTGTCTAGACACCGAGTGTAATGCAATATTCCCAGGACATTATTTGTCTATATACAGCAATGTTATACCATAGCATGGTTGAATTTTTGAATCCAGCTGTTCAAAAGGTGTGCATTAATTTCACATAACAGTACAAAACAGCTGTAGCAACCATGGATTATACATTTATATCAATATATTAGTTCTAATACGTTATTGTTTCTAAATAATAATAATAATAATAAATAATAAATTTAATAATATATAATAATAATAAAGATTTTTTAAAAGTGTCACTAAAATGTAAAGCCAATGGTAATTTTTGTGGTTTTGATTATTGGGTGTTAACACTCGACTATAAAAATAACGCAAAGTTTCCCCAGCACAGAGGAGTACTGAGGATAGTGGAGTATTATGTTTTGCAGTTTCTTGGTAAAATGAGGCTGTATTGTTTGAGAGAGAGAGAGAGAAGCCTTCTATACCATTAAAATATGTGACATGCTGTTTAATAATAAACAACACACTGTACTCATTGGCACATCAAGCCACACCTGAACATTATTCATATTTATTTTCATTCTGATATCAGATGTAGAATTTGTTAAACGTAGGATACTTGAAGGTTGTTTCATTTATTTAGTACGGTTAACTGCTCAGACAGAGATATGAATACTCATCAGATGACTTCTACAGGTATAGTGTTACTAATAGCAGCTCTTGTAATATTATATGCAGTAGACCTTCATCTGGGAGCTCAGTCATGACAGCTATGATGACGGGTCATTCACATTACAAGTTACATTGTTCAATGCAGATTTTTTCTGGTCATGACAGTTCACGTCTGACACTAATGTGGATACATTTGTCCTCTGGAACTACATAGAGGACATCAACACATCATTGCTCGAGCCATGTGGGTTAAAAGATGTTATATTTGTGTGCCGACTCATGTATGCATTTTTAATAAAAAAATTGCTTGGAATTTCACTCTGGCAAGCATTTATTCAACTAAAATAAATGTTTTTTTATTCATCTGACTGAGCGCTCTTTGCATCACAAAGACGAATTCTGATTTGCCCGTTCTCTTTCATGTCGCATTATCATGTATAAGATACATATCTAATCTAGTGCCACATACGAAAGTGACTCAGGTCTGACCTGAAAAACATCAGATCTGTGTATACAGAAGAAAAAAAAGGAAATCGGTATATGTGTCACATTAAGGTACAATATTAGATTTGGTAATGTGGACAAAGCCGTAATACTACAGTATATGGGTGTCATTATTATCTACGTTGTGTGTTTTGCTTGGTGTGTGTAGTACCTAGATGTACTTGTTGCATGTAGCTGAGCAGCGCAGGCTTGTTGGCCTCCCACAGATCTGGCAAGTCACGTTCTGGAGGGAACTTGCAGCAAGACAGCTCAAGTGTGATCTCTAAACACTGAGCCCAAACATAATTGTAGTCCTGCATCCCACCTGAAATACACCATCCATATATACAGTATACAGTATATAAATCAAACGGTTCCAGATTATAAACATAAAATATCCAAGCACACTAAAGACACCAGGCACCACACAGGTAGCAATGCTACAGTAGTAGTACTTCCTGTTCGTGGCAGATTTCGGATTTTAGATGTGTGTTCTGGGAAACACAGATCTTAACAGTTAACTTGTACCTAAATGGGTATTGTTTAAGGTTGTCCCACTTGCTCCTGCTCTGACTCGATCTACAGTATGTGGGACGTCTGAGGTCACTTTCCCAGCCTGGGGCAAAAACCAAGAGATGAAGCAAAACCCACATTGGGAAGACGGTCAGTAATGCAAGACGAGTATGGCGAAAATAACACTTAGCATACCTAAAACTGGGGAGTGTACTTTACACTGGGGTGGTGAATGGGTTACAGGTGGGAGCAATCAGAATGCATGGGTGTGAATTCAGCGTGGGTGTGGATTCAGCATGGGTGTGGATTCAGCATGGGTGTGGATTCAGTCGGGAGATTCTGCAAGCTGGATCTCCAGTGATTTGAGAGTTTTATAACATTACACATTTAAACTCTAAATATTTTGCTAAATATTTAATGCAAACTGTTGCTTATATTTAGATTTTTATTATTTTTTTATGAAATGTAGCTTGGATTGTAAGGAGGTGAGGACAAGCTGCGCTCAAAGATAGTTTTGATATAGGTTTAGTTTATGATATAATATTAGGTACAAGAAGTGTTTAAGTCAAACCAGAACTTTAAATAACAGAATACAGTTATGAGAGAAAAACATTCTTTATTTCTCTACAATATAGAATCCCCTGCTACAGGACACTAATGCACTTATCCCAGCGTTTCACTAATGCTTGGATACCATCAAGAAACTCCTTTAATGGCCCAAACATATGGAAATGGCTTGATGGTCAGTACAGAAGGAGGTTGGGGCGATAATCCCCAGACAAGTTCCTGTAACGTGCAAGTGGCGCCTGTGAATGATTGTGTGTACAAGTTCCCCCTGACGGATGACGTCTATTCTACAAGTTCTACAAGCTGGATTATCATTTACAGATATATGACCTTCTTTAAAACATTTTAACCAATCAAATGTTTCACTGCAGCTGAGTATCATCACTGTGCTGTGTTTTCAGTCTTTGGCAAATATCAATTGGTTTCATCCCTTGATTCATGAGAAATGTCAAAAAGAAAAGTACCAGTTTGACTTAACCTTCCATCGTACATATTATGAACAGTAAATATTATTATCATGTATAGTAAATATTATATACAACAAATATTATGAGCATTTATTATAATAATAATAATAATAATAATATACAGTGGAACCTTGGATTACGAGCATAATTCGTTTCGGAAGTGGGCTCGTATTCCAAAACACTCCGTAACCCAAATTCCGTAAACTAAATCGAATTTTCCTATAAGAAATAAGGAAAACTCAAATTATTCATTCCACAGCTCAAAAAAATAACTACATAAAAAAATGTATACAATATATAAAGTAAAAATAAAACAAATTAACCCGCACGTTACCTTAAAAAAAAAGTTAAAAATAAATCCCGACAGATAAGTGTTTCAGTTTGTGTGCGCAGGCGCCGTGTATTTGTGTGTGTGTGTGTGTGTGTGTGTGTGTGTGTGTGTGTGTGTGTGTGTGTGTGTGTGTGTGTGTGTGTGTGAGGAATTAGCCCCTTCCCTCGCCTCGTCTTACACAGTAAAATTCCTCCTCACTCCCCCTACCCGCTTTTTAAGTTTCACAACAAACACACACACGGAAACACTGTTTTAACAGGGAAAAAAAGAAAACACTCGCATGAGCGCATATTAACGGAATCACACATGAACCAGTACTTTACCTTTGAGAAGAATCATGACAAAGCAGAGTTTTCTGTGTAAAGCAGAGAGTGTCTGTGTGTGTGTATGTGAAGACGGGGAGGGGGGTGTAAAGGCGAGAGAGTGTGTGTGCGTGTGACGATGTGTGTGTGTGTGTGTGTGTGTGTCGGTGTCAAATTACGCGCGCGCACATGCATAGGAGACACGCTGAAACAGAGAGGGAGATGTTGATTATACCAGTAAGAGATGAGCACTAAGACCCAGCAGGGGAGATGATTACCCACAATTCTGCAGCGCAAGAGAGAGAGAAAAACCATTGGCTCAGTTGTGATCACATGATGCTCGGTATCAAAACAAGAGCGCATGCGTGATACATGATACTCGGCACTCGTAAACCAAGACTTGCTTGTTTTTCAAGTCAAAATTTATTAAAAGTCTTTGCGCGTCTTGCGGAAAACTCGTAAGCTGCGTTACTCGCAATCCGTAATAATATATGGATATAATATCCTCTCATATAGCTAGCTAACACAATCTGTGAACATTGTACTAAATGCAAAACAAAGAGATATTGGATAGATATACTAGTGGTTAATACACAACTTAAAAGAAGTCAAGATTAGAATCACGTACCTTCTAGTGGATACCAGCTGTAGCCGTTAGTGATGCCGTCTGTGAAATCCTTGAATCCTTGATCATAGCACTTGTTTCCTTTTTGCATGGTCGCATGGTTAATTGAGTAAGTCTTGGCCAGGTGGACGAACACATCATCATCTGGAGTGATGCTGGACTCCTCCTGCAGTTCACTGCCTGGATAATCCAAACAGAGCGTATTACATTACAACATCTCAAAACAAAAGTATTGGTTGAAGAGTAATAAAAATGCATTTTCAGGGTTTTATCCACAGTCACACACACAAAGAAATGGTGTTCTACTGTAAAAACTATACTTCTGAACAATTTATTCATGTCATATTTCCTTTTTTCTTATGAATGAAGGCGTTAAACAGATTAAACAGATTTCAGAAGACATTAAACACATCATGGTGATTCTTGCCTGATCCTTGAAAATCGTCAGTTAGCTTGCGGAAGAGACGCATCTGTTTGACAGGAATTGGTCTGGGAGTTATTGCCACACGTGCCATATAGTCTTGATCACTGCAAGCCATTTCCACAAGTTTGGGCCATTGAAGGAGTTCCTGGGAGGCCAACATTTCTGACGTGAAGCCGGCAGTCTGACCATGTCTCCTGAGAAAAAATTCTACCTTGATGGTATCCAGGCACTAGTGAAACCTCAGATACTGAAAAAAATCTGGTGAAATTGAATGGATTGCCAGGTGTTCGGGCCATTAAAGGAGTTCCTGGGAGGCTAGCGATTCAGACGTGAAGCAGGCAGTCCTGTATGTACTGAGAACTCTTTCGACCTTGATTGTGCACAAGCACTATTGAAATACTGGGATAAGTGCAGCAGGGGGTTATATAGAGAAACAAAAGTAGTATTTACTCTTATGACTGTTTATACTGTTTGTCTGCAGAAAGTCAAAAAGTCAAGTCAGAGGTCCCGGTTTGACTTGAACGTCAATCATATAACTAAACCTGCCCTTACCGCCCAAAGTGAATAAGGCAAAACAACGGCTTGTCATGTTCCTGAGAATTGACTGAGAGTAGACTACACTGTATCAGAAACTTTCAACTAAAAACTTCTCTGACTTCTCTGAAGTGACACTGGAGATGAAAGTCTCTGCAGAGAAAACTTATTCATGTGGCATATCAACATTTACACACTTTCTGACCGATCACAATCCCAGAATCCAGCATTCAACAGTGATGTGTTATATTAACTAATTCCAAAGGATTGTCAAAATGTGCCCTGTGTTTACTGTCACTAACCTCCGTTACTGTTGTCATAGGGATAGCTGGCCACCACCGCCCCTCCATGGAGGTTAGCAGAGAGGACGAACGACTCTGTCTTCAGCCACTTCATCACAGCCTCCACCTCCTTCTCTATCACCTGTTCACTATTACTAAAGAATGCATCTGGGAAGTTCCGGTTCAGGTCCACACCATTTTTATTGAACCTGAAAGTGCAGAACAAGCAGGAAATACATTAGCATATTGCTGCGGAATGTTTTGCGCACATTTGTGTTTCCATTCTTGTCGGAAGAACGATTGTGTCTCTTTCAGCTCGGGGACACGTCGGGTCAAGTGTCCATTATGGAGGCTGTTCAGTGCGACATAATAGCGACCACAGATTCAATTGCTGAAAAAAATATTGAAAACATTATACCCGCCTGGACTATGAGCCCTGTTCATGAGGTCTCCTGAGATTCTCATGCCCTGTATCTAGGAGTATTTAAATCCACTATATTCAGCATCTCAATTCCCCACCAAATAGATGATTTTTCTGGAAATTACAGCAGTTGTCAATGTGTGATAGGAAATTACGTGTTGAATTTAATTATGGTATTTTTACATTTTTGCATGTTGCCAGATGTAAACAAATTCATGCACACCAGCATTATGGTTCTGTTTCGCTTTCAAGAACCTTAAACAAGTAATCAAGAGCTTTAGCGAGCTTAATACAGTACTTAGCTCAGATGTCTGAAGATGTCCAGTTCTTATAAATTATGGCTTCAAATATAATTACATATATTTAGGCAATATCACACAAGAGGGAGTGCTGTTGTGCTGGATATCAGCATGGCTGCGATGAGCCAGGGGCGAAACTGGTTTTAAATTCTTTGTGGTACTATGCAGCCAAATATAGCCGTGTTTTAGAAGTTACTCATAAGTGAACGACTTACTGTAGGAGCAACTACTAAGGAGACAAAGTTGACATAATGTTATCACATGTGTGTGCTTGTTGAAAGTGCTTCAGTGACTGGTTCTGAGTATAATATAGGTATTCTGTCCTCAGTATGGTCGATCGTATTGACCCACACTGATGACCAACAGTTAGTGCAATTAACAATTATATAACACACTCTTTCCCATCACAATACTGCTTATTTATCGACCCCCTAAACCAAACCCATCGAGATCTATGATTTTCTTACATCTCTCTGTACCACTTCTTCCAGCACTATTATACTTAGTGATTTTAATGTTCATGTAGACACCCCCTCCTGCCATTTAGCAGCTGAGTTTTTGCATCTACTGGACTGCCTAAATCGTCAACAACATGTTCATGTTCCTACACATTCCAGAGGTCATATCCTGGATCTGGTTATTACAAATTCTGTCCCTATTAGCAACCTAGTGTATGATCTGGGGATGTCTGACCACAATGTCATTTCAATGGAGCTGTCACTCCCTTGTTCCCCCACTAAAACAAAACGGCAAATATGTTACAGAAATTTGAAAAAGATCAACCCAGACACTCTGAGCAAAGATCTTCAGGATCTCTCCTCTGTTGAATGTTCCTCAGTCACCGAGTCAGTGGACTTTTACAACAAATCCCTCAGCAGTCTCCTCGATCTCCATGCCCCTGTCATACTTAGAACGGTCTGCTTCTCACGTTCAGCCCCTTGGTATATGTGTGAATTGCGGAAGATGAAGACAGCTGGGCGTGTTTTTGAGCGACGTTTACAGGCATCAAGACTCGCTGTTCACAAGCAAGTTTATAGAGAACATCAGAAGGCCTATGCAAGTGCGCTGAGAGCTGCAAGATCACAGTTTTACTCAAATATCATTAACAATAACTCTGGAAATTCAAAGCAACTGTTCTCTTCTATTAATCGCCTCCTGAAACAGCAATTTCAATCTCATCTGGAAGCTACAGAGGAGAGATGCAATAACATCATTACTTTTTTCAGGTAAAAAGTGGACACCATCCGCTCGTCAATTTCCAGTTCCTCTGCACTGCCTGACTTGATGGATGACCCACGGCCATGGACTACATTTATATATATATAAAATACTACATTTCAGCTGTTTTTCTGACGTTTCGCAGCAAGAGGTTGAGGTCATTATCAGAAAGATGAAACCATCACATTGTGCTCTGGACCCTTTTCCAGCAGTTCTGGTTAAATCCAACCTCTGTGCTATAAGTCCCCTGATTACCAGGATCATAAATCACTCTCTCCAGTCTGGCTATGTTCCCCCTTCACTGAAAACTGCTGTCATCAGGCCACTTCTTAAGAAATCCACCTTAGATCCAGAAATGCTTGCAAACTACAGGCCTATTTCTAACCTCCCTTTCCTTTCAAAAGTGCTGGAAAAAGTCGTCGCTGCACAGCTTCAGTCTCATCTGAAACAAAATGATTTGTTTGAGAAATTCCAGTCTGGTTTCCGCCCCTGTCACAGCGTGGAAACAGACCTGCTGATGTCGGAGGATGCTGGCTCTCCATCACTCCTCATTCTGTTGGACTTAACCTCGGCCTTTGATACTGTTGATCACAACATTCTTCTTCAAAGATTACGTCATACTGTAGGTCTCTCTGACTCTGTTTACAACTGGATCACATCTTATCTCACCGGAAGAACGGAGCATGTTGCCCTGGGAGCCGCTAAATCCGCTACACACAGTGTTACCTGTGGTGTTCCTCAGGGCTCAGTGCTCGGTCCTATGTTGTTTATATTGTATATGCTTCCTCTGGGCTGCGTCATCAGCCGGCACAAAATTTTATTTCATTGCTATGCTGATGATACTCAGCTTTACCTCAGGATAAATTCAACCTCCTCATCTACTCCGCCATCACCCACTTTGACTCTCTGTTTGGAGGAGGTAAAGTCATGGATGAAGCAAAATTTCCTGCAGCTGAACAGTTCTAAGACTGAAGCTATTTTAGTAGGCACCCCACACCAGGTTAGGACATCCAACATCACTAGCATCACCTTTTACGGTCAGAATATCCCACTGTCGACATCTGTTACTAACCTCGGGGTTAAAATGGACTCTCATTTGATGTATGATGCCCATATCAAACATCTGTGTAAGACATCTTTTTTTCACCTCAGGAACATTGCTAAACTGCGTCCAGCACTTACATTTGCAGATGCGGAAAAGTTATTTCATGCGTTTGTCTCCTCCAGGCTGGACTTCTGCAATGCTCTCCTCATTGGGACTTCTGGAAAAAGCCTCCAAAAGCTGCAATATATTCAAAACTGCGCTGCTAGGATCCTGATGCAGGCACATAAATATGATCATATTACGCCCATCCTCAAATCTCTTCATTGGCTGCCTGTTTCATTCAGAATTGAATACAAGGTTGCCCTTCTTACCCACCAGTGCATCTATGGTGATGCCCCTCCCTATCTCAAAGAACTTATCACTTCACATACATCTTCACAAAACCTCCGCTCTGTCTCAGGTCATCGTCTGAAACCTCCGAAGACCAAGCTTCATTTGCTCGGCGGCACCTAGACTGTGGAATGCTCTCCCTGAGTATCTGAGGATGCCACAGACTGTTGATGATTTTAAATCTGGTCTTAAAACTTAACTTTTTATTAGAGCTTTTGAGTAGAAATAATTTGTAGCACTTTGAGATTTGCCTCAAATATAAAGTGCATTATAAATAAAATGTATTATTATTATTATTATTATTATTATTATTAACACCTGAGACGAGAAAGGATACTCGTAGTTTAACACACCAGTGCTGTTACCGTCTATTATCGGCACTAGTGGAAGGGCTCTCATTCAATCAGATTAGTCGGTCAGAATTAACTTAGGCATAATATATGGTACAGAATTATCATTTTAAAAAAGCAATGCAATTAAAATACAATTCTCCAAAACACAGAGCACCAAAGGCTCTGACTCACGTAACCCATGTGCAACTGATTAGCTGTTTACAGCAGCGCTGTGATGGACACAGTGAGGTAATCCCTCTTAATTCTTACCACTAAGCTTCCTAAGCAGCTCTGTTTAAAAGTGCTGTGCTCTCAGATTCCTGTAATGAACTCTAATGTTATGTGTTGCTATAAACTGTTACTGTGGTAAATCCAGCTGCTTGAAGTAAATTCATTTGAGATACTTAATAATGAGGCATAATTAATGCAGTATGTGCAGAAAAATACATAAGAAACACATGCAAACGTTTGATAAAAAATAAAATAAAAAGGCGCACTGAATTCCTTGGGTGGTCATGTTGAAATAAAATTAGCTACGCTAAAAACAAATAATGTAAACTGGATTTGTAGCATATTTTAAGCAGGCCTGTTTTTTATTTATTTATTTTTATGGTTCATTATCGTACTCACAATACAGCTAATTCTTAGAAAGCCAAAAGGCCAATAACCTTCAAATGTCTGACCAGTTTATTTCTAAAATCCCACTATTTATTTATTTATTTGCATTCTTATGATGACATACTGTATGTAGAACAACTTTTTATAATCGTTGTCCTTTGCAAATGTGATGTTTGAAAGCTCGATAAACATGACAAAATGCAGATGCATGAAATAATGTTCTCCAGGGACAAAAACAAAAACATAGTTTTGGCACATTTTGCATTGTTCTCTTTTGGTTGTTTATAGAAACACAGCACTAAAAGTCCTCACAGTCCTCCACAAAAAGCCAGCATAAACATTATATAATAAAATTTAAAAAAAGACGACATTTATTACCATTACTAGTTATGTGCTAATTCCTGGATATGTAGCTCTATAATAAAGTTAAGAAGTAAATAAATGACAGTTTAATTTTACATTATCGTTCAACTTTAATGTAGGATTAATATACAGTATATGACATCGGTAGTTCCACTTGCACTTAGTTGGGGTTGTTAGTTCTTAACTTACAGTGGGGCGAAAAAGTATTTAGTCAGCCACCAATCGTGCAAGTTCTCTCACTTAAAAAGATGAGAGACCCCTGTAATTTTCATCAACTATGAGAGACACAATAAGAAAAAAAAATCCAGAAAATCACATTGTAGGATTTTTAATGAATTAATTGGTAAATTCCTCGGTAAAATAAGTATTTGGTCACCTACAAACAAGCAAGATTTCTGACTCTCACAGACCTGTAAGTTCTTCTTTAAGAGGCTCCTCTGTCCTCCACTCGTTACCTGTATAAATGGCATCTGTTTTAACTTGTTATATGGCTAAAATACACCTGTCCACAACCTCAAACAGTCACACTTCAAATTCCACTATGGCCAAGACCAAAGAGCTGTCAAAGGACACCAGAAACAAAATTGTAGACCTGCACCAGGTTGGCAAGACGGAATCTGCAATAGTTAAGCAGCTTGGTGTGAAGAAATCAACTGTGGAAGCAATTATTAGAAAATGGAAGACAAGACCACTGATAATCTCCCTCGATCTGGGGCTCCACGCAAGATCTCACCCTGAGGGGTCAAAATGATCGCAAGAACTGTAAGCAAAAATCCCAGAACCACACGGGGACCTAGTGAATGACCTGCAGAGAGCTGGGACCAAAGTAACAAACGCTACCATCAGTAACACACTGCGCCGCCAGGGACTCAAATCATGCAGTTCCAGACGTGTCCCCCTGCTTAAGCCAGTACATGTCCAGGCCCGTCTGAAGTTTGCTAGAAAGCATTTGGATGATCCAGAAGAGGATTGGGAGAATATCATATGGTCAGATGAAACCAAAATATAACTTTTTGGTAAAAACTCAACTTGTCGTGTTTGGAGGAGAAAGAACACCATACGCACTGTGAAGCATGGGGGTGGAAACATCATGCCTTGGGGCTGTTTTTCTGCAAAGGGACCAGGACGACTGATCCATGTAAAAGAAATGGAATGAATGGGGCAATGTATCGTGAGATTTTGAGTGAAAACCTCCTTCCATCAGCAAGGGCATTAAAGATGAAACATTGCAATGTCTTTCAGCATGACAATCATCCCAAACACACCTTCCGGGCAAAGAAGGAGTGGCTTCGTAAGAAGCATTTCAAGGTCCTGGAGTGGCTTAGCCAGTCTCCAGATCTCAACCGCATAGAAAATCTTTGGAGGGAGTTGAAAGAGTTTTATGCTCAGAAACGTGATCAATTTTAGTCTATACATTTCTTTAAAAAAGAAAATGATGTGTCTATTCCTTCATTCCACAACTGTTCACATAACTTTGCCTTACTAATACATAAAACAATCACAAACTCTTTTAGTTTAAAGGAGTCAAAAACTTTTAAGGTCAACATATTAGGCGAGAATATTGTACCACGCCTTTAACATAAAGCAGTAATAAGCTGTTGCCAAAATAGGTAGCACATTAATTATAATTACAAATGGAATAATTACACACTGTAGTTATAGTTAGAAAATCATCTAAAACTAAATAAATAAAAGCAGTGGTTTTGGAATTGATAGATTGCGATATACTCTACGATTTCTCACGTTATACTACATCTGTGACTTGAGCAATAATTTACAGATGGATCGTTTTTATTGGGATTGAAATGCAAGGAACAGAAATGCACAGAAATGAAACTACACTGCAGTATTTACTGAAACAGTGATCTTTTTTTTTTTTTTTTTTTTACTGTGAGAAAGAGACTGATTAACAACAGTAGCACCAGAGAAAGCAGAACAGGAAATACTGAAGTGTAGAAGAGTATGGGGGAAAAAAACAGGACAGATTGAGACGATGTACAAGATTGTGATGTTTGAATGGAACAATAATGATGTGGATGTGACTGTGTTTCGGCTGTGGCTTGGACCAATTTTAGACCAACGTTTGGTCGAACCGTTCCTCTATGAAATTACAGTACTTCCACTGACCAGTGTGTGTGTGTGTGTGTGTGTGTGTGTGTGTGTGTGTGTGTGTGTGCGCTCTTCCTTCTATAGAGAGTCCTTTGGTGTTTATTTAAGGGCTGGCTTATTTCTAAATCTTTCATCCCTTTCTTAAACTGCCAGCAGTATTTAATGTACTATTGAAAATAAATCTGACTACACAAGATATCGTCACCACGTATAAACCAAAGTCTGCAGCCGCTGAAAAGAAGAATTTTTATTTGAATAGAATGCTTTCGATAAGCATTGAATAGTTTGCTGTCAATTCGGCCCAAAGTCAAAGGACTGAGTTTTTTTTTAACTGAATCTGATACACATGCACACACAAGAGTTCTGTCATAAACATTAACCATGACCTCAGAGGTAATGAGAACACTTGATTGCTCTTCTAATAACTGGGGTAGAGGCTGAGTGCTTGCCTGGACATGAGTGATTCAGTGTATATTCTTTTTTTTTTTTTTGAAAATGTCCTAATGGAGGGCTTTACTGAAAGTCTAAACATATTCAGCACTACAGGCCTTCTGTAGCCTGGGAGGTTTCATAATTCTTAATGAATACAGATGTGACATGTAGATTTGTCATCCACTTATATTTGATGAAGAATGAGTTTGTTGGTTTATTCCTTGTATGGCTATAAAAGATAAAAAGAGACTAAAGGTCTTCGACTAAAGTTTCGATCTGTTTCTTAGATATCTGGATTAATCCATCCGAGCTAATAGCTGTTAGCAATGTGCAGAACGTACAGTAGTAGGACACCGAGCAAAATCTCCCACTACACTCCAGCACAGAACAGTAATCAGCCTGAGTATAAGATGTGAGAGTGATTTTAGTGGTTTGAATGTGGTTTGGGAATTATAAATCAGACAGTCATTTATAAGATCCCTCATGCTACAGATTAGTCATGAGTGCATGCAGTTATTTCTTATATATTGTATAAATTATAGAGTGAACGAGAAAACATACTGTAACATGCAATAAAGATGCGCAAATGATAAATGATACTATGCAACAAATAACTCCCCTCGATAGGAATCGTTAAACTTGAATAAAAAAATTCATAGGACACGTTCACACGTTAGGATTTTTTTTTTCTCCCAAAAACAGCACAAGCAAGAGGTTTGATTGCAGGGAAGGAAATACCATTTGCTAACATTTATGTACAGTAACTGGTTTAATGGTAGTAATAGTGTCCTAGCAGAAATTCTTGGTTGCTGTGGTGATGTTAATTTGGCAACATTATGGACGTCGGCCATGCCACACAGAACCAAAACATAAGAGATCCACCACCGTGCTTTACAGTGGAGATGGTGCACTTTTCACCATAAGCCTCGTTGACTCCTCTCTAGACATAAAGTTCGATTTTGGTCTCATCACTCCAAATGACCAATGGTTTGTCTAGGTGTTGTCTGGCATGCTTTCTCCTGGCAACCCGTCCAAACAGGTCATTTGTGTTCAAGTACCTCCTTTATTGTGCTCCTTCCAGAGCAGCCTGCATTTCTCTCAAAATTGTTGTGCGTGGGTTTTTCTTTGCTTCCTGAACACGTCTTCTAAAAGCAGTGGGTGAAATTCTTCTTGGTCTACTTGACCATGCCTCAGTATCAACAGAACCTCACATTTTTTAAGTCTGTGTCAAAGTTTAAACAGTACTGACTGGCATTTTCAGCTGTTGTGAAATCTTTTCATATCTTTGTCCTGCTTTATAAAGTTCAACTACATAATTACACAGGTCCACTGGCAGTTCGTTTGTCCTTCCCATGGTGCAGTATCCAGCCAAGTCAGTGCATCACCTTGTGAGCTGAGAAACTCACTGACTATTTATGTGATTCACTCTGATGAGACCCCAAATATTCTGTAATAACTCTCGCTATGAGGAAGCAATCTGAACCAAAAAGAATAAAAAATATGCAATATACTTTGACCTATATATACTGTAGTCGATTGCATTATAAAGCCGCACATCTGCGACATTTTTGGACGGCCTCTGCCATGAGAAGGGATTAATGACCCCGTTGTTTGCAGTTTCCTTAGCATCATCTTTGAGGATACCTTATGAACACCATATTTCTTCCTAAATTCATTCAACGATTTGGTGACCGAATAGGTTTGCAGTATGACGATACGCTGCTCATCACTGTACACCACCATCCCAATGAGTAGTCGACTGACTAAGTGAAGGGGTACGGCGTTAAACGGCGCGATGGCTGTCTGGCGCCTACCTCACCGGTCCGGCTCCTGATGTGTTCGAAGCTCCATATACTGTACAGAGGAGCACACTGTATTGTTTCGTTCCGATTCGTTTTTTCCTAGCGAGAGCAATTTAAGAATATTTGGGGCCTCTTTCGAGTGAATCACTGATGTATATGGGGATTGTTGTTTGTTGGCGGTTGTTTTCCAGGGGTGTAGCCACAGATGGCGGATGTGGGTGAATGGTACAGTGTATAACTTGTGTCTTATGTTGCTGTGCCAACTCTGACAGGAAGCTACGGGAGTGTACAGTAAGAGGCCATAGCATGTAAAAATACTACAAGAAAAACACAGCAGGACTGCAGTGCATTACACCCTCCCACTCTGTGTTGTTTTATCTTTCATTCTCATCTCACTTCCATCCTGCTAGTTTAGGACATCTGTTTCCCTTGCTTCATGTCATGTTTCATCATTTCTCTCTCTCTCTCTCTCTCTGCATTTAAATACTTAGGGGCAAACATCTGGAACAGGCTCCAGACCCTGTGTAACCCTGTACAGGATGAGCAGGATATAAGATGAACGAATGAATTAATGAATGAATTAAAATTCATCCCTTGCCTGAAAGTACATCTCCAACTACCAGTCCTGTTTCCCAAAAAGTGGCGCACTAGGCGTTTGCATTCCATGTTTTGCCTCTAATGTTTTCAACCATTTGCTTCCCCCAATAAAAGCACATGTTAAAGCTCTCCTAAGGTATATTTTGAAAGAAACGACAGTTAAAAATAGGAATTAATGATAGCTACGTTATGGTTTCAAACTGCATAGGGTGTCTGAACATGCTTGACGGAGAGCACCGACTGTTCTGTCTTGTATCCATTACCTACACTAAAAGATGCCTGCAACTCTGCATGGCTCCGGTCGTGGAAACAAAGAGGGCTGTCCGTTCCTTACTGCACTGATGGATGCTTGGCCACAGATAACTGCAGATTGAAATCGCTTCAGAAATAACATTCCACGGAGGTATACTGTAGGACATTTGGAGGCTCAAAACAAATTGCAAATTTGTTAGAAATGGTTTAAGAGTAAGTAGACCGCCTACTTAACTGTAGAGAATCTCAAGAATTGGGAGGCGCACACTGAAGGACACTCACTAACTTATTCACACACTACGGGCAATTTGGGAACGCCAGTTAGACTAATCAGCATGTCTTTGGACTGTGGGAGGAAACCGGAGTACCCGGAGGAAACCCACCAAGCACGGAGAGAACATGCAAACTCCATGCACACAGAGACGGGAATCGAACCCGGACACTGGAGGGTCCAACGTGCCTATTATTATTATTATTATTACTACAATTGTTTATTAACGGACAAACTGCACATGTTGGTAGAGTAAGTCTTCCTCTATTAAAAAGGTAACACTCAACATCGTCATCATAACAAGCCATGCATACGGTACAGGTCCTGTATGTACCATCACTGAAGGCAACTCTCAAATCTTCTTCAAAAATGCCCTTTGTTCTTCATGTTGATGGTCTGCGATACTGAATGTTTACAGAGATGCCACCATTGACAAGAACAAAGTACACGGATGGATTGGAGAAGTTTAAAGAAGAGGAAACCGGCACTGAAAACAAACCACCCATTTTGAAAAAGAAAAAAGGTTTATGATACAATTACTCTAATAATTATAATTAATAATTCATTATAAATTGATTTCTAGAAATTGTTTCAAATTAAAAGACTTTGGCTTTCAAGATGAGCTTTCAACAGTTGCTCTTTGTTGAGAACAGCGTCTGTACACATGTTCGGATTTTTCGACTCTTCAGTCTGCGTACAGTCTAAAAATACTCATTTCGACATCTCTGCAAATTATCCGTCACCTCCCCTCTCTGTCTTATCACGAGAATTGCTAACGGAACATCTGTGTTTAGATCGTTGCTATGTACACACTCATCATTACTGCCCTAAAGGTTTCCTTACCATCATGTTTTTCCTTACTGATTGGAAATTCTGTTGATTATGTTTCTGAAAACACTCGCACGATTCGCTATGGATTTGATATTGTGCCATTTTGTTGTCGTGCATAACAGCATTAGCGCAAAATCGTGAACGCAACTCAAACAGCGTACGTGACCTCATACAGAACCCATAACGATGTGTGCTGAGTGTAAATGTCTCTCTCTCTCTCTCTCTCTCTCTCTCCTACCTGCCCTGTGAATATACGCAGTCCCGTCCTGATGACTCGAAACCATCTGGGTTCATCGAGGGCAGGATGTGGATACGTGTGGTGTTCATCAGCCTTGTCACAAAAGGGTCACTCATATAGCTGCGGGTCAGGTAATCGATCAGCTGGAGCAGCAAGACTCGCCCCACCACCTACACACACACACACACAGTACATGCAGAGAGAAAGCACAGATGTAGCAACAACAACAACAAAAAAAAAACTTCCTCTTGCTTTGCCTTAACCGCTTGACTTTTTATCATGCAGGAGCTTTTTGGAGTGCTGTCATTGTGTTCAGATCGTTCACTATACACTTTTTACCTACCGTATTTCATCCATCTAACAAATGATCCACACTTCCTCACAGATCACAGTAATGCACCATAATGCATAGATATTTTCATAGTGTATTCATCAAAAGCCAACAGGTCGTTCTACAGTAAGTGATGCATTTAAGTAAGGAAACAGTATTAAATCCTTTTTCCCGAGGTAATGTGTAATGCAGTGTAATGATCGATCACGATGATGCGTTTCTGAATTCTGTCTAGTCTAGTCTGACTTACTTATGCTATATAGCTCTCTAAGAGCAGCTTACATGGTAAATATTGAACAATAGAAGGAGCAATTTTAGACACGTTCTTTTACTGAAAATGGAAAATATTGATTCGCATCATACATCAAATATTAGATTGCAGCTCAAACCCACGGTGAATCCTGTCACGGGAGCGGCTTTCGGGAACGGGCCTCTGAAACACCCTTAATTTCTCCATGTACAGTAATCTTCAACTAGACTAATGCACTCGCCCCACAACGTACACACATATACAGTACAGTACATGCAGAGAAAAAGCATGATGAC
Source organism: Clarias fuscus (assembly GCA_030347435.1). Lineage (NCBI taxonomy): Eukaryota > Metazoa > Chordata > Actinopteri > Siluriformes > Clariidae > Clarias > Clarias fuscus. The sequence goes on along the minus strand of CM059224.1, from coordinate 12,131,096 downwards.
AGATGTCTGCAATAAATAAATAAATGAATAAATAAATGAATAAACTTGCCCCCTATACCATGCTTTAATCCCTTTATTATCTATTGTACAGTAACATTTTTGGGGCGCAGATACTTTTACCCTTACAGAACAATCACATACTGTATATTACTGTATAAGGGAGGTTCATGTTTGTACCGAAAAACAAAGCACGGTTATGCCTTTATTTCTTTATATAATCTCCTTTTTTTTACTCTTTTATTCATGAGGAATTTCACCACAAGCCCTGGTTTGACTTGAACGCCCCTTTGCATATCCTTTGTATTTACCAGACGAGAAAAACTAAGAGAATGTGTAGAACAATGAAGTGTGCTTTTTAGTTCTGTAATTACAATCCTTAACCTTTGGTCTGGGTTTCCACCTATCTCATAACATCCACAGTATACTGGGTAATTACAGGGGGAGCTCAGTGGTTAAGGCGTTGCACTACTGATCGGAAGGTCACAAGTTCGAACCCCTGCACCACCAGACGATCACTGCTAGCGCCTTGAATGAGGCACTTAACCCCTTAAAATGTAGACTTCAAAACGATGCACTGCGTCCTTAGGAACCGTTATTCTGAGTGACAGAAGACAGATGAGGGTTGTCTCTCAAAGAGTTTCTTGTCAGAAACGCAAATGAAGCTGCTTAATCCTACATCAGGTAGCATGTGTTTCCATAGCCAGAGAACATCTGGCCCGGGCTCTGTGTCGTGACTGTAAGATCACAGTCTTTTTATTACAAATCTTCAGACATGTGAGCATAGGGTGAGCCACACTAACACATGCACATAAACACTCGCACGCACACAGACAAACTAATGAGTGACCTCACATCCAAATGCAATTAGGAACAATGTGTGTCTGTCATCCCTGTTCACATCATCACTTTTAACTTCTTGCAGTATCACTCAAAAACTACTCTTACTAATCAGCATGCAATCAGGCACACCCGCTGTCTCACAGCGACCGGAGAGACATACAGTACAGTAGAGAGAGACTCAGAGAAGTTAAAAGAATAAATTAAATGATTAAAAATCAGAGAGAGCAGGAAACAATTAAGCAATGAGACAATAAAGGAGTTTATGGGACAGAGATACTGTATAAAAAAAAAAAAAGATATAGAGAAAGCGAGTCATATTCGGGGGGGGGGGGGGGGGGGGGAATCTAATATGCCCATGTTGTATCTTAGGCTACTGTAAAATACAACTTCCTTAGCGTCCTGTCCACAGCCCTCATCCTACGAGACATAAAAGTACATAAACATCCCTGGCGGCTGTCTCCTGCCTGCAGGTGCTTTGTTTCACTAACAGCGGTTGTTTATACAGTTTTAAAGACAAGTTAAACAGTCCTTCATTGATGTCTAACCTGACTATCAGGAATGATTACTGTCCTCGATTACATAAATGGTTTCCTTCTCTAGGCTTGATTAGAGGAGATTAGAAAAGAGAAATATTCAGATCTTGACAGGACCTTTGTAAATGGAAGGCTTTGTCACTGCACGTCTCCCCTGTTGGCCTTGGCAAGACGCTTGTCCTCTTTAGGGATTATACTCTGTACGTCTTATTTAAAGATGAGTTTTGACAAGAGTCTGTATTGTATGTATATATGGATGGTACGCTTGTGCAATCTGCACTGATGCTTTAAAAAGAGAGGTCATGTAAAGGTTGTGTGAATGTGAATGTACTGTATAGCCTGTGTATGCAGGTGGTGGAAATCACCTGCAATCTAGATTTTACAAAGTCTGCAGCTTTTAGGTGACAAAGTAAGAGATTTCCTTTTGGGTGCTGAGATTAGGTTTAGTGTAATGTGTACTGTGATGTGGTTTTAAGAATGAAGGTTACTGAGGGGAAAGATCATGCTTAGAGCTACTGTAGATATCCTGAGGCTTTGGTTACTGAATGTCAAGGATATGGCTATGAGATTAAGTCTAGGTCTAATCAGTATGTAAATTTGCATACGTTGTGGAGCAAGATGTACAGTGGAACCTCGGATTGCGAGTAATGTGGTTTACGAGTGTTCCGCAAACCGAGCAAAGATTTTTAATAAATTTTTAATCGGAAACCGAGCAAGTATTAGTTTACGAGCGCCGAGTATCATCTATCACGTATGCGTCACTCTCTGACCTTTGTACCCCGGTTTTCATTATTTCTTATGGGAAATGATGATTTGGTTTACGAGTGTTTTGGAACACAAGCCCACTTCCAGAACAAATTATGCTCGTAATCCAAGGTTCCACTGTAAGACAAATACCTGACTTTCTGCCGAAACCTGGAAATCTTGCTTTCTAGGTTTAGTCTAATTGTAACTTTGCTAGCGCTGGGTACATAAAATCAGAATGGAACAGAATGAAATTCATTTCCAAATTACCTTTTCATTATCTCTAAGACAAGAAAATCATATTTTTCGAAAGACACATGGAAAATTTCTATAGATGTTTGTGAGGTGAAGTCTTAACACATATCATGGATATCCAGGGCAGGGAATCCAGGGAGCGATATAAAATTAGCTGCACTGTCTTGGAAGAAGGGATGCCATTATTCAGTCAAAATCAAAGTCAACTTAAGTGGCTTTTATTGTCATCTCTACTACACAGCCTGGCCAAAAAATACTTTAAAATACTTGAAAAAATACCTGCATCACTTCATGTGCTTCCCTACTTACCCCGACTCTGGAATAGTGTTAATCTGGACTCTTTAGACCACATGACCTTTTTTCCATTGCTGCAAAATCCAATCATTATGCTCCCTATCAAATTTAAGTGTTTTTTTTCCTAATCAGTTTCATTAAGAAGTGGTTTTCTTATGGACATGCAGCTGTTTAGTCCCAATCCAGTAAGTTCTCATCACATTTTGTGTGTATAGAAATGCACTTACATTCACTATTAAACATACTGTAGCTATGGGTTTTACTGTTGATTTTTCCCCATACAACTTCACCAAGTGTTGAAGTAATTTCTAATCAGGATTTCTTTCTGAACTCGTTTCCTCCACAAAGTCGATACTGTAGGTTCAGCATTATCCTTCCAGGACCATAATGCCACATAAAACAGCACATGAGAATTATGACTAAATTATATTATAACACAGAAGCATATAAAGTGCATGAGTGCAAGCATGTGCAAACAGTGCAAGAAAGTACACTTAGCACAAAACATAAAATTTAAAAATAAAAAAACAACAACAGGAAAATGAGAACAGCAAAAGCAAAAGCTGCTTAGCAACAATGATGCAGGAACAGTATTTAGATTTCAGTACTATTAATCAATCATGTGCATCTCTGAGCTCTTTAATGCAGAGGAATGGAGGTTTTCGTTTTGTTTTATTTCATTGTGCTATGCAGCCCCGTTACACAGCATGAGCAGCGGTTCAAAAACACAGCTGGCAGGCTAATAAATGCAGTAACTTTGTTGCCTTAAACTCTGGTGATTCATCAAAGTCATTAAACACTTAATTAACCTCTATAAAGAACATTGCAGAGTTTCTGACTCACGTTCGCTAGCGCATTGAAAATCAAATGTTTTCATTCAGAACATATTAGCATGTTAACACGTTACCATACAGCTTTCTGGTTTCTTTAAGTGAAAATCTATTACGATCACATTTGTCAGTTCTAGCTGATGAGCATTCAACTGCCTTAATGAACCATATGCTTATGGTAGATTTTGCTAAATGGTCTATTAACCTTACAGGATATATGATATTCTGCTGTAGCTACAAAAAGTGTGCTTTGTTTACTGTCATAATTAAATTCAAGGTATCAATTTTAGTGTAATGAGATCCAAGCCCTAGTTACAGGATGTTTACGGCAATGCTTAATGGCTAAATTTCCCGCACAGTAGAGCCAGTAGAGCGAGTATTATTTTGCTATATACAGAATACAAGTCAATAGAAAAAGGTCATGATAACAGGAAATACAAGATTATGTGTGGCTTTTCTAGTGCTGGAAGTTGGCCGGCTGAAATCAGATTAAACTGTCATTTGACCCATTTAAAGTTTAGCAGAGAACTTTAATTTGCTACTGCTATGTTCAAATCGTGGTTGTCTATTTCTGTTTGGTGATGTTATCGTTTAGAATCAGCGCACGCTCCCTAAAGCAGACTGGAAAAAAATAGCATTTCTGTTACACTGTTAAGATAAGCAGCTTTTGATTGAACAGACAACTCTGAACCTTCAAAGCAGATGTGCTACAGCAGCAGAAGACGACAACGGGTGCCGCTTCTGTCCCCCAAGAACAGGAAACTGAGGCTACAATTCACATACCTCGCAATGTGGTGGAGACAGCATGAAAGCATGTATACAGTACGTCCTGCCTTGTGTCAAGGCTTCAGCCTGGTGATGGTGTTGTAAAGGTGTTTGATATTTTCTTTCCACATTTTGGCCCCCTTAGTGCCAATTAAGCCTAGTTTACATATTGTTGCTGATCACATCCATCCATTCATGACCACATGATAACATGTCACAAAGTAGCATCATCTCAGACGATTAGACAATATTTATATCCAGAAATTGGTTTATTATTATGTAACTTTTACATATATATAGTATTTTAAATACAAATAATGGTCAAATTATTGTGCTGCATCAAGCAAATAAAACAACTAAGAAGATTTGTGATTACTGGAAAGGATTTAAATTGTGAAAGAGTGGTTCTGGGAGTCATTTTCCCACATGAACGGGCCACAACACTGTGTGATTACTGTGTAATCAAAGCTAAAGGTGACTGAATGAAATCTAAGACTGTTCCGACCTTTTCTTCCTGGCCAGGCAGTCCTTCAGTTATTCATAATCACAACCAGTTAAAATACACGTCGTCCTCACAATATTTTCCGTTTGCTTTATTAGTTTTTAATAAATTCATTTAATCCATTATAATTAATTGGATGCGACTAAATTAGGAAGAAAATCTTGGAAGAATCCAAAAAAGAAAATAAATAAATAAATAATAATGCCAGAGCATCTTATTTTTTAAAACTTCCACTTTTGAAAGTATACAGTATATACTTAGTAATTAAAATAAGCCAGTGGTATTGTTTTTATGAAAGTCGAAGTTAATTGTAGGTTACCTTTTATTTTAAAAAAATAAAAAATAAAATAAAATAAAAACCTACACTGCTCACATTTACAGCATTGTTTAAAGATGGTCATCCAAAGCCTATCTTAATATACAGTACTGCTTGTAGGATTATGTAAAGGTCTTCACTATACTTTACTCACCTTAGTCTTTTACCAGGTGCCACTGAAGAGGAGTGAGATTCACATGTCTGATGTGACATGACTGAAATTGTAAGTAGATGAGAGGTGCTGTATGAGATCCACCCTCCCGGTCTGGAATGTTACATTTATTCCAGATGAGAGATGCAGTACATGCTCTTCTTTATATGACAAATTAGTTGTTTCTCTGACCAGATGGAGTGGATGTTGCATAACATCTTTAATCTTTATTGCTTTAAATGTACTGTAGGGATTTACTCTTCTATGACTATACACTAAAAAGTTGCCGAAATAAATAAAAAAAATACTAAGATACGAATGTGAAAATTTAGTATTATGCTCGTAATCATGCTGAACAGAGACAATAATAACACAAAGAGACAGACATCCAAAGATCCAAAGACAACCACACACACACACACACACACACACACACACACACACACACACACACACACACACACACACACACACACACAACTTTCCCCTTGTTTTCCAGTACCAAACAGAACCCAAGCAAAATACACACTCATATCCATTTGAAACCTGCGATCACTCCCCTCGTCCCCCCCCAATGCAAATGTAGGACCCCTTTAAAAGAAGATGGACATGGAAGACTGGCTCTGTTTGCTTTGGTCCAAGGACGTTTCCCCCAATGTTTTCTCGCCTCTGTTAGCAGTGTTTTTGCTACTGCTCAAAATTTGCCACAAAGGTTTCCAAGAGTAATGAATATAGCCCCAAAGGTTTGCCTAGAGGGTATCTGTGTGAGTGTGTGCCTCACCTCATTACCATGCATGTTGCCAACGTATTTGAATTCAGGAATGCCGACACGATGCTCTGTAGGATGTTGACCCAGTATTAGCACCCAAAGCTCTCTTCCTGCAAAACAAAACAAATGCCTGTCAGCTAGCGCTACGATGACTACAGCTGATGGATTGAATGGCGTGTCATGTCTTCAATAAGACGAGTAAATAATTGTTTTCTCAGTGAGGCCTTGACAAACACCTGGCAACCCAGTGTGACATCAATTCATACATTCATTCATTCTCTCTCTCTCTCTCTCTCTCTCTCAGCACTCTCTCGGCCAGTTTCATTCTGTACGTCATGTCGCTCAACACGCTCATATTTCGCACGGCAAGTCTGAGCATGATTGAAACCCACAAGATGAACTGAAGACAGGAAGCCTATTCATTAGCTCTCTGTGCTCGAACACTTCAATCCAGACATTAAATGTTTACCAGATGTTCTACAGCACAAATAATGAGATGACATTTTTATGCTTGGCACACTCTCTAACAGAAATAATCATCAAGCTAGAGTTTACATATCAATATATACATATACACTGTATTGCCAAAAGTATTCGCTCGCCGGCCTTCACATGCATACGAACATGAGTAACATCCAATTCTTAATCAGTAGGGTTTAATATGATGTTGGCCCACCCTTCTGGGAAGGCTTTCCACAGGGTTTAGGAGTGTGTTTATGGGAATTTTCTACCATTCTTCCAGAAGCGCATTTGTGAGTTCAGACGCTGATGTTGGACGAGAAGGCCTGGCTCGCGGTCTCCACTCTAATTCATCCCAGAGGTGTTCTATCGGGTTGCTCTGTGCAGCCCAGTCAAGTTCTTCCACACCAACTCCATCATTCATGTCTTGATGGACCTTGTTTTGTGCACTGGTGTACAGTCATGTTAGAACAGGAAGAGGCCAGCCCGAAACCATTCCCATAAAGTTGAAGGAATGAAATTGTCCAAAATGTCCAAAATTGTCTTATGCAAAAGTTTAGGCACCCCTTGATAAATACCAGATTTTGGTGATTTTTTAATTGAAATGTGTTAACACAGTTAACAATGGAAAAAATGCATGATATTTTCAGCAAACATTTATGCATAGTTACTTCTTATGCTATAAAAAAAATTGAAACATTATTATGGCACTGTGCACAAGTTTGGGCACCCTACATAATCATTACTTAGTAACACCTCCCCTGGCACATATAACAGCTTGCAAATGCTTTTTATAGCGAGCTAAAACTCTCTCGATTCTTGTATTTGTCCCAAGAATTTGTCCCATTCTTCCTTGCGAAAGGCTTCTAGTTCTGTAATATTCTTTGGTCGGCTTGCATGCACAGCTCTTTTAATATCTACCCACAAAAAGAGAGACTGTGTTAACATATTTTCAATTAAGAAAATCACCAAAATCTATTATTTATGAAGGGGTGCCTAAACTTTTGCATAAGACTGTACCTTTTACTGGAACAAAGGGGTGGAGCCCAACTCCTGAAAAACAACCCCACACCAGTTCCGAATGACTGACAGCTAATAGCTCTTCTAGCTGCAAAGGGTGGGCCAACATCATATTAAACCCTATGGATTGGATGTTACTCAAGTTCATATGCATGTGAAAGCAGACAAGCAAATACTTTTGGAACTATAGTGTATACACACAGTATACACACAATATATAGAGTATGTATTCTTGATGGAACCTTCCTAAGCAGCGAACGTCTTAGCAACTTCTTATAAACTGCATGAAATTGTTCTCTGTGGAGTCACGAGTAAAGATTACAGAATTACAGTAAGGTACGGCAGATGAACTGTTCGTAACTGATTAATTCACAGTTACAGTGAGTCCTTAAATTACTCCTGGCAAAGTACGCCAGAGTAAGGATGCAAAACAAATCCATCACTCGCACTCATGCCACTCCTATGGGAAATTTTCCAATCCCGCTATAGGGCATGTTTTTAAGATTCACTGTAGGAGTAAAACATGCAAGGAAAACCCAAGTGGACCAGGAAAGAACATGTAAAACCCTGTCCAGTCAAGAACCAGAGCTCAGGATCGAACCCAAAACTACTTGCATGTCATTTTCATTACCTAAAAGAATACTGAGGCATACTTTATATTACATTTCATTTGGTGTTGCTTGTTTGAGCCTTGGCATTATTTCATTCATAAATTTATTTGCAGGAACCGTTCTTTCCCATATTCAAAGGCTATTACATTGTCATGCATTCATTTTCCACTAGTGGCAATTTAGATCGGAATGAAGATGTGGCAACACAAATGGATTGGGAACGTGTGAGATTTCACCCAGACACGGCAGTTAGGATAAAACCTTATCTAAAGTATATGCAGTGCAAATGAACTACTACAGAAAGAGAAAGAAAGAGAGAGAGAGAGAGAGAGAAAGAGGCTGTGATGCAGGTCATGAGCCTGTCAGGTCACTGAACAAAGCAGCACCATCCCAGTTCCCTTCATGATTAAGTGCGGATGTCCCAGGTATCCTCTAAGCTCACCTTTCCTGCCAACTGTGCTGAGATGACAGTGAAAGTTAATCTTGGAAACTGTTCAGCTAGGTCATGATGACAACCGTCCTACACACAGAGATGGGCTCAGAACATACAGTACAGTGAATGAAGCTTTCTCTGAAATTGCGAAAAAACACTCTGAAATCAAGTATCAGATGAGCTGCCGGCTGAAAAGACTTACTGGCTAGAATTAGAGGGTCACTCGTGGTTTAATCAGCTTTACTCAGCTAAACGGCGGACTCACGAGACAGACGTGTTTGTTTAAAGTAGTCTTTCGTTTTTTCACACACACAGAGGACCACCCAAAGGCTGAGAGACTGCGCGCAACAGTATTAGGGTCCAAACTAATAAACATAAAAAGGACTGAGAAGTAGAAAGTTAGAAAGAGCACAAGAGGGGGGGGAAAAAGGACAAGGAGGTGGGGGAGCCTGGCAGAGTCCCCGTTTCCATCAATACTGGGTTTGTGTTGAGCCAGGAAAGCAACCTGATCCAGTAGGTCGCAAAATGCCATGTACTGGCACCAAAGACATACCGATGTGTCTATCACCTTGTAATCTAGGAAGGGAAATACTGCAGCACTTCATTTAATGTCCACAATCAATTACACAACCTATAATCCTGGATGAAAAAAATAAATAAATACTTGGCTTTCCAGTACATTATATTGCCACCACAAGATTTACATGGAATAATGAAGTGTAGCTGTTTAATATTACAGGGAACTGAGGAGTTTTATACAGCACTGAAACCAAGGAAAGTTTGGAGGTTCAGTTTAGAGTTTACATCATCATGAATCATTTTTTTTTTCCCCCATAGTCACTGTCCCACAAATGAGCCTGGCTTTTCATACCTCTCTGTTCTAATGAGATGCACTGTGCTTCTGTGCGGTTAGCGTACACACCACTTCTTGAGCCTGAATGGCTATTTCAAGCAGAGTGGAACTGATTTCACTTTCAAATCACAAACGAGAAGAGTGCATTTATCGTTCCGGTCCGGCCGTGATAATACAGATCAGATCAAAGCTCTCTTTCAGGGGGACACAGAAACGAGTAGCTGCATCTCTGAAGCAAGGCTTTGTACATCCACAGAATGCTCGAGTGAAGAGGCAGCAGGATGACATCATCAGCCTCTACCTGTGCCAAACACGGTGGGGACGACAATGCAGTAACATGACCTGAGGGACACCCTGTTATCTTAACAGATGTATAAAAACTGAGAGTAATGCAGAAAAACTCTGTTAAGAGACAAATGCTATCTTTGTATTTGTACAGAAGAGGGTTTTGTGCTTAATATAACTGCAGAAATATAAAACCTAGACTTTTGATTGTGCAGAATAACAGAACATAGTTGTGAGAATAGAACTGACCTTTAGCTTGAATAAAATCAAGGGAACAAGTTTTCTCGTTATGCTCAGACTGCCTGCTTTACAGCTGAAACGCTAGCCTCCCAGGAACTCCTTTAATGGCCCAAACATGTGGAAATGGACTGAGAACTGTGGCAATGACTCCCTGCCGAGTTCCCATAATGGAAAATAATTGTGTTTACAGTTCTCACGGACTGATGTGCCTCTTCTGCAAGTTGGCGACAAATTATCCGTGGACTTTCAGGAATCAGACCACACATTGAATGTTCACGGGAACGACTGCAGTGGGCTCCAAGCGCCCTCAGACGGCATCGTCATTCATAAAAGAACAGCCTCCTTTAAAACATTTTTAAAACTTTTACTGCATATTCAATTCAATTTTATTTGTATAGCGCTGTTAACTATTGTCATTGTCGCAAACCAGCTTTACACAATCAAAAGAATTTTTTAAGTTTCTACGGAATGTGAATGTGTATGAATCAAAATGGTCAGATAGTCCCTGATGAGCAAGCCGAGGGCGACATTGGCAAGGAAAAACTCCCTGAGATGGCAGTAGGAAGAAACCTTGAGAGGAACCGGAATCAACAGGGAACCCATCCTCATTTGGGTGAAACAGAAAGCAGGAATTGATTTGCATTCATACTGTGTGTTTGGTGGCAGGCAGTTCAGTATAACAGTTGATGTTAAATGATGTTAATATGGAGTCCAGGTAGTTATTGGAAGCTTGGGTAGACCTGTAGGAAATTCCAGTCCTGAACTATCGAGCGACTGCAAGTCCTCAGGGAAACAGCTGTTAACATCAGTACATATACAGCATATACAGTAAGAGTCTCATCACTGTACTGCACTTGAAGTCTTCTGTAAATGTAATTCAGTTTTATGCCTTCATTCAATCAGAAATTTCATCACAAGTACCTTTTTGACTTGAACGCCCCCCGCAGTTTGTGCATTATCCTGTTTTTGGTTGTGTCTAAGCCTTGGTTTGTCATCTCGGGTCTCGGTTAGACTTTACATGTTCCCGGTTTTGACCCTTGTACCGAGTTAACTGACTCTGTGTGTACTTTGAAATTCACGAACCATGACAACTTTAATTCATGTATTTGCCTGAATAAAACTCAGTCAGGTTACACACTTCAGCCTGGTGTTACAAGACAACAGATTCCACCAATGGATTAAATGACTCCACTAAATTAATAGAAGGTAGTGATTGTACAGGACTGCAACAGGTGGCAACAGAGCAACACACTGGCATTACGTACTGTAGGTATATGCTTTCATGTTCATGTACCTTTGGTTCCAGCTCCTACAAGGAACTTCATAGAGCTGCCTTCTCTATCAACATGACCAATCTGTCCAAAAAAGGAAATAAAAAGAAACTGGATCGAACAATAAACGGCTTAATCTCCACATCCAAATTTGGTTCCACTTGGCTGCAGTGGGTGCTGAGAACTGTACACGTTGTTCAACACATCCTCAGAAATAATTAAGGGAAACCCAAAGACCAACTAAACAGGACTGCTATCTCAATGACCATGGTAAAAACAATGGACAATTACACTTAATTTCCCAGCTGTAATTTGTGCGCAAACTGAAAAACAGCGAAGTCATTCAAAGGTTTTCTAAAGTTCTTGTGAACAATTCTAAATTTTTTTTTAACCTTTTAATGTAACTTTTCCTTACAATATGCCAGAATAAGTAAATCCGAAACAGTTATGCCCTTATCTAATATACACAAAGAAACAAAACAATGCTATTTTATTTCAATGGTGTTTCTACACATATTCTTCATATATACTACAGAAGAAAAATTGCAAAAGATACCGCAACTGCCAGTGGATGTATAGTTATTTCTCTACTGCAGATACTGTACAGTACACAGGACATGACGGGCAGAGACGTGTGTCAAAACAGAAATCAGCTTGTGTTTCTCAATAGTGACTATATTTCATGAATTGTACGGTGAATGATGTAAGATGAGAGTACCTGCTCGAACGGCACCCACCAGCATATCAATGCTTTCCTGTGAAAAGCACAGTGACGGCAGAGGTACTGTAATTACATCTCTTCGACAGCATATTCTTACAGAGTTGCTTTTACAGCCGTATACCGTCATCTTCAACAAATGCACTTGGGTAACAAAGAAAAAGCTATTCTTATCTTCTTCTAGCTTCCCCTATAAATCATTCCCTATAAGAGTTTTAAAGGTCACCAAGTGCATCCGAAATAAACAGCGTGTGAGCCAAAGTGACGTACAGTAACTACAACATACAGTAACTACTGTACATACTGTATGAACATTTGTGTTTAATACCTTTGGTTGAACACCCACTAAACCCTCTAGCTTCTGCTGACCCATGCAAACCTAGCAAAATGACAGTCCTGGCTTACACCTTTGTGAAGATTCCCATCACTCTAATTATGATTACCAATTGTGACAGCCACTAAAAGGACGTCTGTTCACTTGACTGGCTCATTAATTGTTATCCTGTAAGTCATAGAGTTTGACGCCAGCTGACTCATAATTCCATGGCAAGAAAAAAAAATTGTCCTGCTTCTCCAGAGAGACTGCGGATGCATTGGGTTAGTGCAAGTGGTTTTGGATGAGCCTCTAACGAGATGTCTAAATGCAAAATCCACAGGCTTTCCAGGAAGCTCAAACATTCTGTTAGGCCACAGATGTTATTTCTGACCTCAGCTTGCTCGGCTGTCCTGTAAGCGGAGTCTGACCACGAGTTGAGTTTGGTGTTTGAGCCATGGAGCATCAGTTAGGGGAGAAAATGCAAGTTTAAATTCAATAAGCTTTTGTCAAATTCAATTGCCTATACAGTGTCTGTATCAAGCAGAGAGAGAGTCTAGAGAAGGAGAGCTGATCCTTGAAAGTTTTGCACATAAACTATCACTTGCTTGCAATTTATTTAAGCAACTATTACTGTATATTACTGCCACTGCTGCATGGGAATTAGGGATCACACTTCCCCAGTACAACTACTTGTATTAACTCTGCCCATCCCATGGTTCTAACAGGGGTTTAAGCATTCCCAGGCTCTAGTTGCAGTTTTGCTTGTTGTCTGCATTCTTGTGGAATATATCAATGTCTCATTCTCAGACCTATTGTAGCACTACCTTAACTAATAAAATGATATGTGTTATAATTATACAAGTGTTATATTTATATACATATATTTATATACATAAATAAAATGCATGTGCATAAACCGGTTGCACATGAATTGTGTAAAGCATGATAAGTTTGCTCAAAGGAAAATAAGCCTCTTTATTTTAGGCTTTTAACATAAGCCTAGGCTTAACAGCTTTATCTCTGGTGCTACTGTTGAGTAAGGCAGAAGGAACAGATCTGCTGACGTCTCCAAGCCGTTTATGATTTGGTTACATTTGTTTATATTTGCATATAATGTGCAAAGCAAAATAAATATGCTGGTACATAGGAGGATAAATAGTTTATAGGTAGGCATTTTAGTCAGTCAACTAGTCAAGAACAATCATATTTTTAAAGAATTACAAGGAACATACAGTAAAATAGGAGCCATGGTGGCACAGTGAGGTACTGACTAACAGCTCCGGGGAAGTAGGTTCGAACCTGGGCTGTGTCTGTGTCTGTGGGAGTTCCCTCCGGATTAACTGATAACACTATGTTAAATAACACCAATGTGCAAATGTGCTAATGTATGTGAACATGATGTACTGCAGTTGTTTACTGCCATGTGTAGGCCTCTCATATCCAGCGTCCAACAAGGACCTGACCAGAATATAAAGCGCTTATTCAAGAAGAAAGATTTAATACATGAATGAATTATTGAATATACCGAAGTGATTATTTTGCCATATGAAAGTGATTATTTTGTAAAACATAGAATACTCACATAGTATAGAGCAGCAAGTCGGGATTTATGAGGCTACAATACAAGGAAAAGACAATAGAACTTCTTCGGATCAATTAGGAAAAAATGTGATTATAGGGATCCTTTGGGATTTCAGACACATTTGCAGCTGCAGAGGAAAAGCCACAGGAAGAAAAAAATTGCTTATAGGATTTCTCCCAAATCCTGCGTGGAGTTCCAGTAAACTGTATGGTATTTTGTCACATATAAAATAATGGGAGTGAGAAAGAGAGAGAGAGAGAGAGTATACATGAAGGAGACAAATGGAATTTAGAAATACAGAATTAAAAATTATATTAAAATAGGCACCAGAGTGGGAGAAAAGCATGAGAAAGAGACTTAAAGACAGATAAAATGGACACAGAAAGAAAGGGAGGAAGAAACAAAGAGTGAGAAAAGAAGATGTGAGTGAGAGACGTGGAGAGTCTGGGCACTGAAAACGGTCATGTTCAAAAGTTAGTAGCCCCCTTTTAATTCTGTGATTTTGTTTAAAACCATAATAAAAATGTATACGATCGTAGCAAATACAACCTCAGACGAACAAAATGTTTCCTCCTTGTCATTATGTATTAAACAAGAATATAGACAAAAAAAAAAAAATCATGTGAGCAATACTAAAGTGCCTCCATAATGCTTTAAGCTTGTAGATCCACCAGCTGAAATGATGTTTGCTTTTCACAAAACATGGCACTGGGCATTAAGGTATTAAACTCCACTTTGGTATCATCTGTCCATAGGAAATTGTTCCAAAAGCCTTGTGATTTGTTCAGATGCACTTCCACAACATTTCTGAACAAACCATACTTGTTCAGTCTTCTTCTAATTGTGCTGTCATGGATTGCTCTTGGTTTTTTATTGTATTTCTCTGTGCATTGCACTATCTGACCTATGTGCTGGGACATCCACTCCGAAGAATATTGGCAAGTCTTGAATGCTTTCCACTTAGAATTAATAATCTCTCTCACTGTAGAATGCTGAACTCCACATTGCTTGGAATTGGTATTATAACCCTCTCCAGATATATGTGCAGGAACATTGGCTTCTCAAAAAACCCTGTCTATCTCTTTCCCTCTTAGCATCGTGTTAACACACACCTGAATGTTCCAGACGAGCATCAGCTTTAATATACCTGCTGAAGATCAATTATTCATGGGCTGATGATTACCAGCACCAGGTTGCAACTTATCCTCTTATATACTGTTGAAGCAGTAAGGGGTTACACTTAGTATTGACTTAGTTTCTTTTTGGCGTCATTATTGTTAAATAAATAACTGTAAAAAAAAGTTTGTCTTTTACCAAAACCTGCTATGATCAGACAAGTTATAATGTTTTTATACAAAAATTAATAGAATTAAAAGAGGGCGTACTAACTTTTGTACACAACTGAAGATGTGTAAAGGCAAGAAAAGCTAGATTCTTGCCTTTAGGTTAATAGCAAATCCTGGCCCTGACTATGTAAACAGGCAGGCATTTTCAAATCTCCTGCTCTGAATGTTTTGTGCTGTGCCAACAATACCACTGGTGGCACAACACAAAACCTCCATTATCACAGCATTCTAATGTGAACCAGACTAAGCTATTACTTTACAAGCAAAAAGAAGCTTTTATGCAGAAACATCCAGCATGACAGCACCTCTTGCTTCTTGGTAGTCTTTAAAATGTAATATGCAGAGTAATACACCCATCCAGGGCTTCTCAGTTATGCTTGCTTGGACTTCCACATGCCCGAGGCATTATTATCAGTATGACCAGGATGTTCAAATCCCAAAAGTCATCTAGAACTCTTACAGATTGTAAATGCCTTTGCTCCCTGAGCGAAATTGGTCACAAATTTATTTGGAAAACTCCAGTAAAAGGCAACCCGGAGTGCAAACACTGCAGCTGTGTATATACAACTGGGAATTTGGCTGTTAGATATAAATATACAGTACTGCAGGCCTGTTCTGATTCTCATAAAAAGCTTGATTTAAAAAGTATTTTAAAATCCTGTTTATTAGATATTTAAAATTCTATGAACAGTTCCGGAAGTGTGCTTGTAAATCAAAACACTCGTATATCAAATGAAAAGAATCCTGACAGAGCAGTGTTTCCGTTAGTGTGTGTGTCTGTTTGTGTGTGTTTATGCATAAAGCTGAAGTACTGAAAGATGAGAGGTGGGCGGGGGGGGGGGGGGTTTAACTTCTTTAACAAGGAACTCTTTTTAATGACACCCGCGCACGCACACACCAACAGAATCACTGCTTTCTGACAGTGAGAGATTTTGGATCTTTAACAAGGAACCTCTCTAATGACACTCGCCTTTGCTTTACACACACATGGTCACAATGTTATAATAAACAGCACACGCACACACGGATGTTGACTCTGATCTGAGTTGACGGTAGTTGAGTATAAGCTTGCCAGACTAAGTGCATGCGTAGTACTCATATATCAAGCACTCGCTTGTTTATCAAGTTAAAATGTATTTAAAAATTTTGCTGGACTTGCAAAACGCTCGCGGACCAGATAACACTGACCAGGTAACTCGCAATCCAATGTCCCACTGTATTTAGTTTTCATTTTCCACCACTTCTCCACATTCACACTTGGGCAAAAGTTACTCAACGTAAGGTTACTGAAGGTAAGTGAATGAGTGAGAACTTGCCTTCAACAGACTGGCCGATGCTGTGAAGGTGTGTGATGCTTGAGTACTTTCTGCTGATTTCATGTAGATATTGCTCCACCTGAGCTGTGTTGTGGTATTGAAACTCCAGAGCTTGGCCCAGTGGCACCACAAGAGGAAACCAGAACAGCGCTGACAGCAGCATGGCATCTGCTTTCTCCTTCTCCTCCCGCACTCTCAATCCCTCTCCAAAACTACACACCAAGAACAAAAACAGCACAAGAAATGTTGTTTCGTGTTTATTTGATAGAGACCGTTATCCAAAAATATTTTTTCTGCACATTCTGAAGAAAGCACAGAACTGAGACGTTGTGGGTGAAGGCTAAGGCCAAGGTATATAGCAGGTCTGGGATGTGAATATCCCAATTTGCCTCTTCAGAGGGTTGAAAGACATGCTAGTTGCGGCTTGAAAAGTCAAGTAGTAGCAAAAGAAATGGTTTACGAGAAGAAAATTAAGGAACAAAGGTTTGGAGTTTTACAGAAACAGGTGTGTGTTTGGTGTTGATTCCTGAACCTTTGCCTTGGATACTTTTGAATTCAGGATTAGACGAATGTTACAGTAGCTATCATTAATACGTTGTCTTTTGCATCAACAAATAAAGGAGACTGATACTCCGATACTAAGGAAGCTAAAATCAATGATCGGATTAAAAAATATATATATTACACCATAATAGCATTTGAAATGTGTAAACTGATTTAAATATGCTTATACTCACTTCAGATGGGATTTTAAAAGACTCAATTATTTGTCACATGTACCTTACAGCACAGTAAAAATTTTAATTGAAAATTTTTTTTTCTTACATACCCCAGTTTAGAAGCTGGGGTCAGACCGCAGGGTCAGCCAGGATACAGTACCCCTTAAGCAGATAGGGTTAAGGTCTTTGCTTAAGGGTTTAACATCAGCAACTTGACAGTGCTCGAGTTTGACTTCTGCTCAGTAACCCACAACCTTAAGCAGTTGACCCATCACTGCCCCAAACTTTTTCGATGAGATTTCATAGCAAAAGGTCATGACATCGCACAACATGAATGTGACATTTACAGCAGAGATAAATAGTTATAACGCATGTTAACTGTTCAGTTCTTAGTTTTCTTATAATAAGCCAAAATAAACTTAATAATAAATAATTATGAAAAAAAAAAAAAAAACATTTCTCACACGGTCTATTTTCAAAAGCATTACATGGTGTTGTTTTTTGTTTGTTTTGTCTTTCGACCCAAACCACTTGAACGCACACCACATAATTACCAGCTCCAAACTCAAAGGTATAATTACCACCAACTCACCATTACCGAGTTCCAAGGAGGACTTGAAGGCAACAATATACACTACGTATGTAATTTCAGTACATATGTCAGATAAGTATATCTTCTCAAAGGATAATACTATCGAAATGAAACTTGGATATATTTTATTTTGAGTAGTCAATGTGCACCTTGTAGAAGAGTATAGATTAACTGTCCTCTAAAAATAACTCAACATACAGTACAGCCATTATTGTCAAAATAGCTGGCAACAAAAGTGATTAAGTGATTAACAGCTGTACATCTTTAACCGTGCAAAGTCACATGTCCTATTCATCATGTTCATGTGTTTATCAGTGGCCAAGTAGTTCATTCAAAGTTTATAATATTGCCTAGGTTGTGCTGTAAAAAAAAAAAAAAAAAAAAAAAAAACTGATATGTCATTCTATACTGCACAATCCAGTTCTATATATGTTTATTAAAAAAACAGCAAAATATGGCTAAAATACTCTGAGTTTTAAGGGCTACATTGGCAGATATGATTGCTCTGTTTCTAGACACTTGAAAGAAGCAGAATTCCTTGGACACAGAATAAAAATAAGAATCTTCCATCTTGAAAAATGGAAAAAGAAAAAAATCTGGAAATAGTACGGAAATATGCTTTCATCATTTGTCATGTACAAAAAAACCTCCACACCGAGATGAATAAATAAATAATAAGCAAACACACAAACAAATAAACAAGCAAGTATTGTACACCTTGTGAAAATATGAGACCCTGTAAGTACTATACTAATTTTGTTTATAGCCAGGCAGAGTATTAATATTTTCGCTGTACTGTATAGTTGTTTTGTGTGATCATGCAAAGAGTAAGGGTGACTGATCCATCCCTAAGATTCATTATTTTATGGAAAAAAACATCAAACAGAATACTTGTGAGTACATAATTCTCAGCTGCCTAGAGTTCTAGAGAGTTCTGCAGAGAGAACACACACACTCTGCAGAACTCTCTAGAACTCTCGGCAGCTGACAGGCAGCTCTGGCTGTCCTGCAGTGATGGTGTGGAGTTAGAGACATCGCTCAGCTGCTATTAATCTGAAACGGAATGCATCAGAAATAAGCTCTGCTCTAACTACCCCAGTAGGACAAATAACCCCATATGCACATTTCAGAAAGATGAACCACATGTTAATATATGACAGTTCTACATACATGACTAGTCTTCTGTATCCAGGTAAAGGTTTAAGAGTCTTCACTTCTCGAGGCTTCCTTCAAAAGAACAAGTGACTGCGCGTCATTACGCAGCTGCTTTCCGAGCTCTGTGTGTGTGTGTGTGTGTGTATGTGCGCGCGCGTCGGGCTGGCACGGAGTCTGAAATAAACCACCCATTCACATTTCTCTAAAAGCCTCCCGTAAACCTCGCACGCGCTCCGTTGCGACACGTCCTCCAGAGCGCCGTTCAGTCATGTTGTGGAAAGCCAAAGGGCTCAAACACGTCACCGAGGGGGGCACCGCACTCTGGATTGCACACAGTTATTGGGAAAATCATCCGTGTCTATAGCATATAGGTGAACATGCTACTTATGATGTATTTATGAAGTGCATAAAACTCTCTCATTATTCCCAGATAATTTTACTACAGTACAAACAGTTCAGGATGCCATACTGTAGTATGAGGTGCTGTCTCACAGCTCTGGCGTCTCAGGTTCAGTCCTCAGGTCAGATTACTGCCTGCGCAGAGTTACACATGTTCTCTCCATGTCTGCCTGGGTTTTTGTCTGTGTTTTATGGATTTCTCCGCTAACAACTTTGGATAAGGAAAATGCCGTCCAGGGGTTATCTTGCCAGGGTGGCACAGAGCACGGAGTAAAGAGAGAAAGAAAAAAAAAAAACATTTGCATGATCACTTTTCTATCACATGTTTGCGTGTTGCCTTTTTTTCTCACGCCACTTTTAACATTGTCGGCACCCTGATTCTAGTTTGGGAACAAGGCAGATTACTGCACTAGAAAGGGCTCCCACTGGTTCATGCTGGTGGACATCATCTCAGGCCTCCCCACTGAAGCCCGACTTTGAGGTAGCAGTGTAAAAAAAAACGAGTACATGTGAAGTAGTGCGGCAATTTGTTCTGTAAAATGCTCCCAAATAAATCACAGGTCATTCATAATACTGTGAAAATATTGTTGTTGTTAGTCTTCGGCTTCTCCTGTCGAGTGTTCGACACAG
The DNA here is from genome assembly GCA_030347435.1 of Clarias fuscus. Classification (NCBI taxonomy): domain Eukaryota; kingdom Metazoa; phylum Chordata; class Actinopteri; order Siluriformes; family Clariidae; genus Clarias; species Clarias fuscus. The sequence continues at coordinate 12,111,152 of CM059224.1, read as the reverse complement.
TGGACCATTCGATACGCTCGCACAATTTGGCACAAGTTTTACACCTGGTGCCCTTCCCAGCGCAACCCGCCCATTTTATCCGGGCTTGGGACCAGCACTGCATCCAGTGGCTGGGGTTTGGGCAAAATAAATAAGGTCAAAGCTATTAGGTGCCCAGTTTAGGGAAAAGGGGGAAATGAAAGAACAAACAATTATAGACTATTTATATTCCGTCAATTATATATAATTAATTAATCAATTGGCTGATTAATTAATTAATTAAAAAGTAGCCAGATATGACCAATTAAGGCTGAGCCTAAAATTGCTGAAGTGTTCTAAACTGAAACCTGATGTTCATTATCTTCACTGACAAAAGCTGCTTATTGATTACTGAATTTACTGAGCGCAATAAAATCACCCACAGGACACAAAGTTATAGAACTACATATACAGTTAGATCAGTACAAATGAGTAACATGAGTATCACAGTAGTGCAGCATGTAGCATTCCTGGCTTACTCACATACTGAGTGAGGAGGTATACTGTAGGTGTTACTCTAATATGTGATTGACTGACATTTTGACAGTTCCCAGGCTTTCAGAAGCAATTAAAATGGAGAGCTGTGAGAAGAAGCTTAGACGGGTTCGAACAAATCTAAAATGTAGACCAAACACACACAAAAGAAGAACTGATTCTCTGAATTATTATTTCAACTCCTTATAAAATCTCAAATTTTGTCTATTCCAGCCATCCCAGGACATACAGGTGATACTGCTCCTCCACACTAGAGAATTTATATACACACCAATTTATGTTTACTGTACTTATCTGAACACACCTCTGTTCATGTGGTCAGGTGCAAACTTTAGTCAGTCTTGGTCAGTCAGATTTGGATTTTGGTTAGCAGTCCATAGTGATGTACAACAGGCTTGACTGTAGACATTGACACTGGGGATTTAGTAACTTTCAATTAATGGTAGGCCTGTCCCTTGGTAGTTTCCGGGTTGTTCCTGACCATCAGAACCAATTTCCAATTGGTGGCAGTTTGGGTCTTCTCTCAAACCATGTCAAAGTGTCTACACCTCCCAAATAACTTTTTTAAAATCAACGGATCTTCAAATCTGCAGCTGTTTAAAATGGGCTCCAGGAGACATTCCCAACTGTGTTACATCTATACTCTTTCTCAGATCTCCTTGGACTTTTCCATTGTACTGAGTCTTGGTCAGTTCAAACAAACCCTTTTAATTTTGGCATGGAAAAGCTACCAGCTGTAGGCCACCGTTATCACTAACAGGAAGTTTAGAGGCCTTGGGCTATGCAAATTAAATTCATTCATTTTAGGAATTCCCTCACCACTGAATTAATAATCTACGTGGATGTGCATTAGAGTGACAAAAGTTTGGTCCTACTTTTAGGAGTAGGAGTAAGAGCAATTGATCAACATTCTTCAAATAGGTCATCTCCACCAAATTTTAGCTATCCTAACTGGTTAGTTGGCGTTCAGGCACAGATGTGTGCGGAAGAAAGATAATTTTTAACATTCAATGACGCATTGAATGAGCTAATTAAAAAAAAACCTTTGGACAAAAAGAAAATTATTTTTTCATCACAGATCATGTGCGGTATGCAACTGGTCCATCTCATAGACTGTCTCCACAAAAACTATGGTAATAGCTACTTAAATTTTTCTTAGTAGATTGATGCAGTTTTGCAACATTGATGATTTGGATTTGTCACAGCCAACAATGTCGAAACTTTGCTCTTGTAGCACTTCAGATCATGCACAGACTCATACATTTCCCCACCGTGCAGCATAAAATCATGCGCAATGCCTGTTTCCCTGGAGGTGTTGGCGTCATTTATGGCACAAACATTGATATAATCACCCTGAACATGAACGAGGGAGGGTATGAGAACCAAAAACGTTATCATAACATCAAGTATATACAGTATATGGCAACCTAGCGGAGCTGGGGCTCAAACCACTGACCTTCTGATCAGTAACTCAGAGCCCTAACACACTGAGCCATCACCAAGCCCGATATATTATATATACTGTATCATTAGTTCCCAAACACTGTGGGTCACAGGGGATTTTAAATTGTTGCAATTTATGTCTGCAGTACACCTTTCAGTCACACAGCTAGTTAACCCTATGACTATCATAGTTTCTGTCATAACCAACCCCTGCTTGGCCACCTCTGACAAGACAGCAGGCAGAATTAGCCGTTACAAATAGCCAGTATAAAGATGGTCAAGAAGCTAAAGTTAACTCTGATTGATGGAAGGTGGGGAACAGGGGAACAGTCATCTTCCAAGAAAGAAAATCAGAGGCAAGACCAAACAAGACTACTTTTTTGAATTATGGTTTTGTAAATTATTCCTGTTCTAACCAGGAAACATGACCCATGTGTGTAATTTGTAGTGGAAAATTGGCAGATGAGGAGTTTGAAGTCAACTAAACCAAAAAGAAACCATGCGCTGTGAGTTGGCAAATAAACCAGTTGGATTTCTATCAGAGGAAGGCACAGGAGATAAAGTCATCAGAAGAGGTTCTTCATAGAAATGTAATGTTAAATGATGGCTGGTTTACCATTCAAAGTAAATGTAAAAATTATCAGTAAAATTCATGTGTACAAATCTTTTCTTTTCTCGTGATTTATAAATTATAAATTGGTTCCTGATGGTTTATAATTTTTTTTAAATCGTTCCTAAAAAAGAAAAGAAAACTCTTTGGGAAACACCATTTGCACCAATGTGAGGGCCCCGTACTGTGTTCTTTTTGTGTGTGTGTGTGTTTGCTGCACTTTACCTCTATAGGGTCATCTCAGAGAGCACTTTTTCATGTCTTCTGCATAATAGGGGCACCTTAAAAGGCACTTTGTCATGTTTCCTGCAACATAGGGGCACCCAAGTGGGAATGCTAGCATGTGTCGTGTAGGGCCCTCCAGCAAAACATGTCCGACTCCTCCAGCCATGACATACTTGGCACCAATATGCTAGCAGCATATATTATGAATCCTGTAAGTTGCAAGGTCATGGCCTATATCTGGACTCTTGATCCGATTGGTGTTAGCGGAAATTGTTACATTGTCCCTGCTGAAAGAGACCACTGCCATAAAGGAATACCATAGGGAATTGAATGAATACATTTGGTCTGCAACAATGTTCAGGCAGGTGGAACATGTTCGAATAACATCTACGTGAATGCCAGAAACCAAGATTGCCCAGAGCCTCACAGCTCCTCATCCAACTGTGTGAGCTTTTGATAGTGGCCGGGTCAGCATGGGAACTATGATTGGTCTGCAACTACACAGCCCCACACATAAGTTAAAATGCACTATTTGATCTAAAAGCTATCATAACCAGCATTAATGTTTTTTGACCAATTGTGCTACAGTAGTTCTTGGGTTCAAACCAGACAGGCTAGCCTTTGCTCCCAACAGGCATCCATGCAATTGCCATTTTTCCTGCTCACAACATGAGAGCATACAGTACTGTATATCATCACCATATCATTACCAATTGGCAAATCCCCACAGAGGCGATTTCTAGTCGAAAGCTTTGCAATTTCTTGTGGAAAACCTTCCCAGAAGAACAGTAACGATTACTAAATCTACAACAGGACATTAAAGCACATATGGCTTCTTTTTTTGTTGTTGTTGCTAATTTGCTAATTGGAAACACTCCAGCAAAAGCTTTATCTTTGAGCATGTGATCTAAACCTTTTCTACAGTAATTATAGTCATCAAGGTCATTTAGATCAGATTGTAAAATCAATGAACACATGACTAGAAACCAAGGCAAAGCATCGCCTGTAGGGCTGCTGAGTGGCGCATTGTCCCTGGGGTGGGGAGTTTGAATCTCGATTAAGCCACAGCCATCCATTCCCCAGAGCAAAAATGTCTGCTTCCTCCGGATGGGACGGAATGCAGACACTCTCTCTTGCCAATCACGGCAACACTAGCTCAATTATGAGAAAGAGATGTTTTCCTTCGAGTGTGATGGATTGAAATTGGCAGGTGACCAAACTGGGAGATTGTAGACATGTACTGTACGTAGACATCATCAAGTTTAGATGCAACAATCACTCACTCTCACTCATTCTGTATACCGCTTATCCTTGCAAAAGGGCTAGAGCCTTTCCCAGAGAACTTGGGGCACTACACCCGGGACTGCATGCCATTCCATCACAGGGCACAAGCATGACACAGGGCATCACCAATTGCCAATTAGCCTAATGCAAAGTGAATGCCTTTGGACTGTGGGAGGAAACAGGAACCCAGAGGCACCAAGAATGGGGAGAACATGCACGCAGACCCGAAGACGGGACTCAAACCCTCAATCCTGGGTGTGCACGGCCACAGTGCTAACCACTACGCCTCTGTGCCGCCCAAGAGCAACACAATGGAGCAAAATGAACATAAAGGGCTGCATAAATGCATCGCCTGTGAGACAGACTACAGTCCATGAGAATAGTACTGTAGATGTATATTTGCATTGGTGATTGTTGAAAGGACATGATAATATTAATGTTACTTTTAAAAACAATAATATTTTTGTTCTCCCTTGGAACAGTGAAACCAAACACAATCTGACTAGAGGGGGGTGTAGAAGAAAAAAAATGCTTACACCGGCAACACCACAGATCAAAGCTTTGGAGAAGAACCTCAACTTATACATGACTTCATGTATTACTAAACATCATTTCAACATCATTTCACCACCTCCTTGTCCCCTGAGGGCCGACATACCATCACACTCAGCAAGTGCCTGTCTGTGCAAGCTCATGTACTGTGTGTGTGTGTGTGTGTGTGTGTTACAAGGCATAAAACAAAGACAATACTTTTATTGGTTTTATACAGTTTCTGATCAGTGAACAGTGTTGAACAACAACAATTACAATATATTCAGTCTCTAAATAGAATATTTACATGAAATCAATAAAAAAATAACCAAGACTCAATTGAGCAACTTGTCCGAAACGTAATATCTCCTCTGTGTGTGTGTGTGTGTGTTCCTCTATAGATGTGCCCTTTCCCTTACCCGTCATGTAATTTATGACCCTTATCTTTGTGGCTACTTGTTATTTCTTTTTCATTTTCTACAAAGACAAAATTGTGTGTGTGACAGCTTTAAAAATATATAATATTCGCTAAGATAAATTTGCTTTAAATGATCAAAATGTATCTTTAAATGCTTAATGTTACTCATATTTGAAATTCCCAGCATGTGTGCACCACAGTAACTTTAAACATATCATATGAATCATACAGATTCTTTTTATTTTTTTATTTGATCTTTTATTTATTATGTTTTAAGCACACCTCACTATTGTGATTATTTGGCAAGGTGTCTTTTACACTTCTGAACTCACTGCCAAGCTGTCATGAATAAACAGCAGCTGGCAACAACCATCTTTAAATAATGTTTCATTTCATATTCATTGCCAAGTCTTGCCAGTCGTCACTGTTGTTAGAGTTCTAAACCATCTTTTTCTTTTCTTCTGAATTGTATTTATTGACCATGACGCTGGTCTTGGACTTTTGTACCTGAGCCTCCAATAAGAAAAGTGGACTTCATATTAATGTAGTTTAACACCTCTCTAACCATTCCATTCAAAATCTTATCTCAAATCATAAAAAAAAAATCACATTTTGATGATCCTGATTTGACTTTTGGATCTTAAAATGTATGGATCTTTTCATGTTTTGTTGAACTCAGACATAACCCTCATCAATATATATATACAGTATATAGACACTCTCTACTGCTCAAAAGTTTGGAATCACTTACAAATTTCTATTTTTGTTTAGTGATTTATTTTCTACATTTTTTAAATACTGGGGATTTCAACTATAAATTTAACACATATGGAATTTGGTAATTATGTCACAACAACAACAACAGTCAGTTTTTTTTTTTTAAAGATATGAAGGTCAGCCTTTCTGGAATAGTTCTTGCAAGAACAGTATTGTCCAATCAAGCACCATCAGGAAACTGGCTCTCAGCTACAAACTCACATCAGATACATCTTAACATTAATTAGTCAAAGGAGATTTCATTATATACAGTATACACTCACCTAAAGGATTATTAGGAACACCTGTTCAGTTTCTCATTAATGCAATTATCTAATCAACCAATCACATGGCAGTTGCTTCAATGCATTTAGGGGTGTGGTCCTGGTCAAGACAATCTCCTGAACACCAAACTGAATGTCAGAATGGGAAAGAAAAGTGATTTAAGCAATTTTGAGCGTGGCATGGATGTTGGTGCCAGACGGGCCGGTCTGAGTATTTCACAATCTGCTCAGTTACTGGGATTTTCACGCACAACCATTTCTAGGGTTTACAAAGAATGGTGTGAAAAGGGAAAAACATCCAGTATGTGGCAGTCCTGTGGGCGAAAATGCCTTGTTGATGCTGGAGGTCAGAGGAGAATGGGCCGACTGTTTCAAGCTGATAGAAGAGCAACTTTGACTGAAATAACCACTCGTTACAACCGAGGTATGCAGCAAAGCATTTGTGAAGCCACAACACACACAACCTTGAGGCGGATGGGCTACAACAGCAGAAGACCCCACCGGGTACCACTCATCTCCACTACAAATAGGAAAAAGAGGCTACAATTTGCACGAGCTCACCAAAATTGGACAGTTGAAGACTGGAAAAATGTTGCCTGGTCTGATGAGTCTCGTTTTCTGTTGAGACATTCAAATGGTAGAGTCAGAATTTGACGTAAACAGCTTTGTTACCACTGTGCAGGCTGCTGGTGGTGGTGTAATGGTGTGGGGGGATCTTTTCTTGGCACACTTTAGGCCCCTTGGTGCCAATTTGGCATCTTTTAAATGCCACGGCCTACCTAAGCATTGTTTCTGACCATGTCCATCCCTTTATGACCACCGTGTACACATCCTCTGATGACTACTTCCAGCAGGATAATTATCCATGTCACAAAGCTCGAATCATTTCAAATTGGTTTCTTGAAGATGACAATGAGTTCACTGTACTAAAATGGCCCCCACAGTCACCAGATCTCAACCCAATAGAGCATCTTGGGGATGTGGTGGAACGGGAGCTTCGTGCCCTGGATGTGCATCCCACAAATCGCCATCAACTGCAAGATGCTGTCCTATCTATATGGGCCAACGTTTCTAAAGAATGCTTTCAGCACCTTGTTGAATCAATGCCACGTAGAATTAAGGCAGTTCTGAAGGCGAAAGGGGGTCAAACACCGTATTAGTATGGTGTTCCTAATAATCTTTTAGGTGAGTTTATAATATCTATATTTGAAAATACTACTACTTATATACTACTTACTAATAATAATAATACAAAATAGCATTTTGTGCATTTTATACAATATATCAGAAAACTGTGTGATCTCTGTACACTGTGCAAAACGCTTCATTTTTATTTGATTACTTTTTTGCATAACTGCAAGTACACTTGCATAGGAGACATCATTCAATGTTTAAAGACAGAATTCTAGTTTGGCAGGTACAGTATTCTGATGATCAAGATCAAAATTATCTATTTTATTTCAGTCATTTTGTGACACAGAATAGGCTGCTGTCTCTGTTGTGTTTGGCATGTTGTCTCTGTGTGTGTGTGTGTGCATAATTTTCTCCAATTTTCCCCCAAATGTCCAAAACCCATGCAGGTACAGTATGTGTACTGGTTACTCAACATTACACTTGGCGGTGGAAAAAAGTCTAAAGACAAAATATGAGATGTAGGATTTTTTAAAAATTGACGCTGTCATTGAATCACTGAATTTCCCTTTTATCTCAATACTTTTGACCACCACTGTAGATGCGAGTTAGAGTGAAATTACTGAAGAAAAATTAATAAATGTTTAGATTTGATTAGATTTTATGGTATGTCCGAGATGTAGACATGCAGTTTATACAATACTAAAGTGCTAGCTATACAGTTAGTTTCACTTACTTCTAAGCATGTTCCTTACCATTTCCCCAACAGTACTGTAAGAAAAAAGGCTTAGCGGTTTGACTAGATTTGGCATGAAGCGAGAAATTGTTTATCATTCCTTTGCTCGTATTTTCCTCCTGATTTTTCGGTGGGTGAGTCAGTGTGAGCAACTGCCAAGTAAATCTTGTAAGGTTGAATAAAAATCCTCTGCACTTCTGATTGCCACTGCATGCTGACATTGATTAGGACAAAACCCTTAATTGGGGAAGAATAAGCAGAAAACATGAACAAAGTAAAGCAATGGAAAGGCTTTTGTTTATCTCGCTTGTAAGAACATGGATATTATTCCCAGCGCAGATTTAACTGTCAAACATTAAAAAATAAATCTTGATAAATGTCTTGATGTGGCTTTGCTCTGTTGTTGTTATCACAGAGAGCAAACACAGTTAAGCATTGCACCAAAAGCTTTTTATATACAACTAAGTTTCTAGCATCAGAATTATGTTGGCGTACATTTACACTCTGTCTCTTGTTACGAGCATCTGTGTGTATGGAACGATTTTCAAATTATGGGTTGCAGCTGAACTTGTTCCTGTGGCTTAACAGTATGTGTGTGGCCTATTTATCTTTTACTACTGTATGGTTCAGCTCTTCTTTGCTTCAATTCAATTATCAGTTGTTTAAATCTGATCTGTGAATGAGGTCGAAATCTAATCAAACTGGATAAATCCTCACTACAATTAACAGTAATACATAAAAAAAAAAACATTCACATGGAGCAGATATAATACTGTGCGAAAGCTTTGAGTCACCCCTCATTTCTTCATGTTACTGTACATGAGGCAGATTAAATTCACGAAATGGGAACTAATGTTTTACCGCGACAGGCCATGCGATTAATAAACATAGTTGTTAATGCAACAGCCTGAGCAGCAACCTCATTTCCCCTCTCGTCTGTTCCAACCACTCAGCATTCAGCATCACCAGTGTACTAATCACCGTCCTAATCGTCTTCCATCATCTGCACCAGGTTCTCACTGGTTCATGCCTTAAGTTAGATTGGGTTTTATGGCTAAATGATTCATACTGTATGTCACTGTGTGGCTTAACAAACTTAAAAATCATTCATCTGAAACTGCTCAGGTAGAGACAGTGGACTGGACATGAGAGACAAAAACGTGCCAAAAATGAGACACGAACAAGTCCTTCAGGACGCGTTTGAGACATTTTGAGGCAGTTCAGCGTGGAAGTGAGGAAGAACAATGTTCCCTCCTTTTTGTATAATTTTGTTGGGGGCTTAAATAAGTAAATTCGATCCACCCCCCCTATTTCAATTAAAAATTTTATTTGTCACATACACAACTATACACCGTATGATATGGAGTGAAATGCTTACATGACTGTTCATGACTTTAGACGGGAAAGGTAGGGGGAAAAAAGAAGACAAAGATTTTTCTGCAATAAAAGAGAAAACACAAAAATTTACAAATTACACTCACTCATTAATCATATGCTGTATCGCTTTATCCTGTATACAGGGCTGCGGGGGCCTGGAGCCTATCCCCAGAGACATAGGGCATGAGGCGCGGTATACACACACACACATTACGGGCAATTTGAGAATGCCAATCAACATAATCTGCATGTCTTTGGACTGTGGGAGGAAACCACACCAAGCACGGGGAGAACATGCAAACTCCACACACACACACACACACACACACACACACACCAGTGGGGGGAATTGAACCCGGAACCTGGAGGTGCAAGGTGACATTCAAATAGAAGGTAAATTCAAATAGAAATATACAAAATTATACAGGAGGTGCAGAATGTGCAATATGGAACGGTGTAAGAGACGATATGGTGTGCAGTTATGACTGTAACAGTATGAGTGAAACATGAAGTATGAAATTAAGTGACGTGTGTGTCAGCAGCAGTGGTATTGTCTATGGTTGAGAATTGTCATGTGCAAAAAAAAAAACAAAAAAAAAGTGCAAATGTGCAATGTGTTGAGTAATGTACTGTAATGTGCTCCAAAACAGGTGTGAAGTCCAATCAGTTTAGTCCTATGTGCTCTGCCGGTTGAGAAACTCGCGATCAACCCGAGAACCTATTGTGACCTCATAAGAAGATCCCCCATCCGGAGCATTAATATGTGTACTGTGAAAGAGCTCAGAGACCGGTGATAACTTGTTAAAGATATAGTAAAAATATAGGAACCTTTAAGGATAATATTGAAGACCTATGGATATATTACTCATCACGGTGAGCTCTGTGATGAAATGACTGTGCTCTGATAAAAGAAAAAAAAAAGACAAGTTATCAACGGTGAGTGTTTTTGTTTCTGCTCTAACACACCTGATTCAATCATCAGGTAATTACTAATTCCTATATAAACTGATTCAGGTGTGTTACTGCAGGGAAAACATCAAACCTAGAGAGCACATGGTACCTGAGGGCGTGTAGACTAAACAGAGACTCTGTGGCTTGAACCAACTGATCTGCTGTTTTCATTATAGTGGCAGTCAGTAGAAATGATAAGGGTATGAGTGTGTACAGTGATAACAGTATCCAAGACAGCTGCACTGTTTACCTTCTGTTATGCTGGTATAATGTTAGAAGCCTGAATGTATCCAATGTGTGTGTGTGTGTGTGTGTGTGTGTGTGTGTGTGTGTGTGACTCATTCATTCTACTCAGTGTTTAGGAATTAAGAAAAAATCATCACACTTTTCTTTGTTCCTTGCTAGTCTTTGCGTACTCCAGCATTATGCTAGCTTGATCACTAGCTAGCTGCCAGCTTTTGATGCTAGCTTTGTAACTGTAGTGTCGAAACTCTACTTATCCATAATGTTTATATGTAAAGTATGCAGTACTAAAATGATAAATGAACAATGTTACCTTATTGTCACCTGTGGGTTTATTTCTCCTGAAAGAAACCGACATACACACTATTAGCATATTGATTTACCACAGCATGCGTAATTGTAAGAGTTTGAAGTGTGTGTGCAATGCATCGCTGTAGACCGTGTTCGTATCGCCCACGCACATTCTTAAACATATCCCGGAACAAGCGACTTCTCCAAAAGAGGACGATTTGCTCACGACACTGTACACTAATAAAACTGTGAAATTTTATAACAATAAACATCATAACTGTTACTTGGTCCCATCCAATTTCATGTCTCGCGGAATTGTTTCGTCACCTTTTTCAAACTCCGTTCCCATTCACAACCACTTCCTGCCCTCGCCTGATGCTGACAGCTGTTTCTCTGAGGACTCATGACTGCAGATGCTCGATAGTTCAGGACTGGAGTTTCCTGTAGTCTACCTGAGCCTCCAATAACGAACTGGTATCCATATTAACGTAGAAATAAATCTGTTGTTATACTGAACTTCCAGTCTCGCACAGTATTATGCGGCTCAATCCCTGCTATCTGTTTCACCCAAAAGAGGAATCTTGAGGTCCAGTTCCTCTCAAGGTGTCTTCCTATTGCCATCTCTGGGAGTTATTCCTTGCCATCGTCGCCGTCGTCCTCGGCTTGCTCATCATGGACCAGCTTATCACTTTGATTAATACACATTCACATTTTATACAAACTTAAATCATTCTTTTGATCAGGTAAAGCTGCTTTGCGACAATGTTAATTGTTAAAAGTGCTACACAGATAAAACTGAACTGAATTGAATAAGAGCGGAAATAATATTCAACTTCCTGTTCGCTACTGGGAAGACGTGCGGCAAATCGGACAACCAAACTGTAAATCTTTGCACAGGGGGTCTTCAAATCAAACTGGGGTTTTTAATTATGCAGAATAACAGAACACAGTTATGAAAATAAAAATGACTGTTATTTCTCTATAATGCACTTAGAGTATCCCAGCGTTTCACTAGTGCTTGGATACTATCAAGGTAGAAAGTTTCTCAGTATACTGTATCCAAGCCATGATCAGACAGCCGGCTTCACATCTGAAACTCTGGCCGCCCAGGAACTCCTTTAATGGTCCAAACATGTGGAAATGGCTTGCAGTGAGGTCAGGACTGTACACAGATGTGGCAGTAACTTCCAGCCGAGTTTCTATAATGTGCATGTGGTGTTCGTGAAGAACTGCGTGTAGGGTTCCCGCAGGGTTCTTCCGAACATTGGAGACAAGTTGCGTACACATTTCATACTCATTTCCCTAATTTTTCTTTAATTCTGTAATGCTCCTTTGCAACAATGACCATTGTTAAAAGGGCTCTATAAATAAAATGGAATTGAATTAAAACAAGTTATCTGCCAAATTTTCCAGGATTAGGCATTCCTCTCATGGAATCTTCATGGGAATGACTTCAGTGGGCTCCGGGCCACCTCAGCTGCGATCATTATTCACAGATGTACAGCCTTCTTTAAAACGTTTGCATCATTCGAATGTTTCACTGCGGCTAAGAGCCCCATCACCAGACTGTGCTCCAAGTCCTCTGTAAATGTCAATACGTTTTATTCCTTCCTTCACAATAAACCTCATTTTATCCTAATTCAATTGCGATAAATGCTTGTAGATCTCCTGAATACTTGCATTTATATATCAACATTTGTATTCAGCTGTAGCGCTCGGTCATCTTTAACTGTCTGAAATGAACAATTATGGACCATTGATCAATGTTGTCATACAGCATCAAGGTTTTACATTAAAGTCTTTTTGACTGATTACAGGTGAACTGCGCACTCTCGATTAAGTTAACTTCACCTAATTATTATTACTTAGACATGGTAGTGATGAGCTACTATCTGGAGCAGGTATGAGAATCAGTTGCTGGGATCTCAGCTTGGTAAATGATGATTAAGGTAGGTGTGTCTCAACATGTTTAGTCTTTGGATTATATCTGACGATACTGCCATCTTGTGGCAAAATGTACACAGTGCAGGTTTGTTGAGGTGATGGAAGTAACTTAATAAAGCTCAAGCCTCAGTATCCAATGCTTAAATGTTAAATCAGACTTAAAAGTTCCAAATAACTGCATAAATGTATGTTCGAATTCTCCACGCAATAACCCACTGACAGTAAAGCACATTTATGGACTTTGTTTGTACAAAGAGTGTTCAAGTCAAACCAGGAATTTGTGCAGATTGTGATTGTGCAGAATAACAGAATACAGTTACACAGTTTCACTAGTGCTTGGAAACCATCAAGGTAGAAAGTTTTCCTCAGTACTGTATAAATATTATTTTATTGGTTTAAAAAAACATTAGGCAATTAGATTTTAGCATATATTTGACAGGGTTAACAAAACAAAAAACATGCCTTTTAGCACTGCATATTCAGATTAATGCTCACGATAAAAATGTTCCATACACACACCAATGGGATGAGAATTCACAGGATTGGAACTAAACAGCTGTGTTGCCATAAGGAAACTACTTTTAGTGAGACTACTTAGAAAAAAAGTGTGAATTTAATAAGGAGCATAAAGATTGGACTTTGAAGCGATGGACTTTGGTGGTCCGATGAGATCAGATTGACCCTGTTCCAGACTGATGGGTGCATCAGGGTAAGTTGGGAATCATACATTCTATAATGCCCACTGTTTGCATTTCTACATGGCCTGTTTCAAACTGCAAACACGACTCCATGTGGCTTTCTTCTTGCCACTCTTCCATAAAGGCCAGATTTGTAAAACACACAACTTATAGTTGTCCTGTGGACAGATTCTCCCTCCAACGGAGTTGTGGATCTCTGCAGATCCTCCAGAGTTACCATGGGCCTCTTGGCTGCTTCTCTGATTAATGCTCTCCTTACCATTCAGTATTTGCTTTAACCTTGATGTAACCTTAAAAGCAAATACTGAATGGTGACTGCATCTCTAGTGAGGCTACACAGACAACTGTTTAAAAGGAGAAGTAAAAGCCTTGATAGATGAACATGCAGAACTCACAGTACACACAAACGTGCAGGAGGTTTGTGCAGCAGTATAGGTACAGTAACAATGGAGGTTGAGATATTCTGAAGCCAGTTTGAGCTGTTACAGACTTAACAGCCTTGGTTGGTTTAGTGATCCAAAGGACAGGGGTGACATCTAGTAACGGTGAAGAAAGATAACATGTCTAAGATCAATTTGACTCGGCCAGGCAAATGATTCCACCTCTCAGGATTTTAAGATCAAGCACTGGGATTGTTTCTCAGTGTTCACTCTTGAGACTGGGCATCGGTGGCTCAGTGGTAGGTGTTTCGCCTGCCATGTGGAAGGCCCGGGTTCGATTCCCAGTTTGAACCCCAGCCACTCAATGCAGTGTGGTCCCTAGCCTGGATAAAATGGGAAGGTTATGTCAGGAAAGGCATCCGGCGTAAAAACCTGTGCCAAGATTGTATGTGTGGACCAGATGGTCTGCTGTGGTGACCCCTTGCCGGGAGTAGTTGAAAGACCAACAACTCTTGAGACCAACCTCCTTTATTTCTTAAGTTTATCTTTGTCTAGTATTCATTGAGAAGTTTCGTTTTCCTTGCTTATCTTTGCTTAACTGTGGTCATTTTCTGGACAATATACGAAATAATACAATGCCAACAGAATGCAAAATGGAAGAAGAAAATGTTTTTAATATATAATATTCCTTCAGACCTTGCAGTGTTGACTAAGCAGGACAAGGGAGCAAATATTCAGCATGCATCATGGTTAACAACTTGTTGATCCAACACACATGTTGTTAGCTGTGGGAGCTGCTCATTCAAAACCTGCAGGGCATTCACCCTTGCACTTGGTCCAAATTGAGGGTCAGATCATGTCCTCATCTCAGATTTTGTGTTGGATCAGACTGAGACATCCACATCTGCAAAATGTCTTAGAGTGCTTCCACACATTAGTTTGTTTTGTTTTGCTCTGGTCTGAATCATTTGATGAATTTTGTAAATTTGTAGTGTTTTTCTATTTTATAGTTTTTCTATTTCTATTTTATAGTCTATAGTTTTTCTATATTAATTATCCTTGTCTCTGATTAGTCAGGTGTCTCTGATGCGAGAACAACAAACAAGAAATACAGGAAGATGATCACTATTGGTCAATTTAAACGGACAGAAGCCTGAAGATGTGAGAAAGCACTCGTAGTGTGTTTGTTTGGTTGACACCTGAGCGCGATTACTGCAGACCAGCACAAATGAAACATATACAGGAGGAAAATGTAAAAATATCAGTGTTCGACCAGACCAAACAACCCAGGTGTGAAAACACCTTTCAAGGTTCCATACTTTACCATTTTAACAAGTTAACACAGATCTTGACGATTCCTCTAACATGCTGTTTCAGTGTTTATGTAAATGAGCTGCTGCTGCGCCACGCCCCATCAGAGAACAGAGCAGAGCTGAGCAACAAGCCAGGGGAGTGGTACCTTCTTATATGAGGTCACAATAGGGGAAAAATCTATTTGATTTTGGCTTGTTTAAGCCTTGGCCAATACAAAAATGGAAAAAAAGGACAAAAAGAGGGATTTTGGTTTCAAAACATACATTTAGTTAGATGTTTAAAAATCACTAAAAAGTTTCATTTTGCATTATAGGTGCCCCCTAAAACAGGTACATTAACTCGGATAAGATCTGGCATTGGATTTCTGGTACGTTATTACATTACTTTAATTAAATAAATTGGGGTCAACATTGAGCAGTACATTCATTCTTGAGCTCTTTTGTGTCATATGTACTGTACTGTAGAGGGCATCACGTGTGAAAGGTGATTGTGAAAGCTACTATTATTGTTATTATTATTATTTTTATTATTACAGGTAGTCCCCGACTTATGAATGAGTTCAGTTTCGTGAGCATGTTTGTGCTTAAATGAGACAAAGTGAGTCTTACTGTACATGCCTTTGAGACGAATAAACAATGTAAAGCATACTGTACCAACCCACTTGACTAAATCTGTCCCCTTTCCTCACACTACCATCATGTGGCCAAAACAGCACTTGTTATCACATAACAGAGCCTTTAAATTGGAATAAAGAGAACTTAATCTCACAATGTTTTTTCTGCGCCTCAGAGCTGTTTTCCACTGTATTGGATTATGAACTGTTTTTTGTTGAGGATTTTAAGATGTTGAGAAAATTTGGATTACTCACAATCAGGACAGTTTTACAGGGCGGCCATATCTGCGGAAGGTCGTAACTTGACTGAGTGTAAATCAGGGACTACATGTTTATAATATTTAGTAAAAGTAGTAATATTGAGACTAAGACACCATGATTTGAATAATGAACCCCTCTGGAGGGTTTCTTTTATTAGACAAAGTCATTTTTGATCGTCATGATGCATTTAGTAGATTAAACCAAAAAAAGAAAAAGAAAAACATAATAATCCTCCTGCTTTAATAATAACAACTGAACCTCTGTATCAAAATGCACTGTTCATTAACAATATATACACACACACTCAGGCCTGTAGTAGCACTAATGATACATGGGTGGGTGTGAATACACTGTCAATCTGAGAGTTGTGCTTAGTAGATTCCACATGACGTAGTTTAGTGTTTAAATCTGTGTAAAGAAATGTCGATTTCATATACAATGGAAATGTGATGTACATTATATTTAAAAAATAATAAAGTGTTATAGTAGTCTGTTTGGTGAGGTGCTGAAATACTGAAGTGTGCAACAGATACGAGACCCTTCATAATAAGTTCATATCCAGTGAGAAGCCTAGATGGAGAATACAGTTCTGTTTAAACTCTAAACCTTACATACTTCTCCTCATCACTTCGACCTGATGAATCCCCATAGCATTCAATAAACATAGAAAATAAAACACGTTCATGCAGTGCAGTAAACACAGTGACTACAGAGACGTTAGTGTTAGCAGAAGGAATATCGGGACCCGCTAAAAAGTGTATGTACGCTTGTACACGTTCTTTACTTACATCCGGTATGTTTACAATCTCTCTTTTTATATATATATATAAAAGCCAGAAAAGGCATTAGCAGTTCCAGACTGTAGGCCATTAGCATCCAGGCTAATGCAGAGGGATGTGTCACTGTGAATGTAGTATTGAGAGAATAAAAAAAAAAGTAACACAAAAAAAAAATGTTTTTCATTACATTGCACCCAAAAAACCTTCCACAAATCTAACTAAACCAACTGCATGATCATTTAGTATGCTAAGCTAAAAAGCTGCAAAATGCTAAACAAATTCTGAGGAAATCTCTGCCACTCAGTAATCTGCTACTGA
This sequence comes from Clarias fuscus, assembly GCA_030347435.1. Classification (NCBI taxonomy): domain Eukaryota; kingdom Metazoa; phylum Chordata; class Actinopteri; order Siluriformes; family Clariidae; genus Clarias; species Clarias fuscus. The sequence continues at coordinate 12,094,052 of CM059224.1, read as the reverse complement.
TGGGACCAAGTTCGATTCTAGTCAATGATCGGTTCATTTCCTGCGCATTTTAAAAGCTCGATTATGAAAAATGCAGATCGGTTTTAATCAATACAAATGACCAAAACACGTTTCATGTTTTTTTTCTTTCTGCACACCCGCGTAACTGCTGTGTAGAAGAAACAAGCTTAAAGTCCAAGGAACACGCGTGCATGCAATGCTGATAACCGCACATGCTCACAACACAGTTGTACGGGTAAGCAGAACTAGCCATATAACCGTATTACTAACCAGAAAAAAAAAGTGTTAAATTTGTAATAAATGCGGTGTAACTTTGAAAGATGTGAACTCGATTTAGCGCAGGGGAAAGCTTCATACGAGACTCAGCTGAACTTTGGAATGCATTTTTGCACAGAACAACGGTTGTGGAATTTGAATCTGCTTAGGGGGAAGAGACAAAAACTTTCTTTTTTTTTGTCGAAATCTAAATTATTTACGCTACTGTATATAACACATGGCTGTCACTTGAATTCATTTTCCCAACTTTCTAAAGTATTAATGTTTTTACTGTACAGAGATTTTTGTAATATGACTTTGATTTCTCTGGCTACAGCACTAACATTAACTCCTTCTTTCCGCTATACACTAAGTTGCCAGTTTATTAGGTACAGCTTAAACAGGTTCTGCTCTGCTATGCAGAACCCAGCAACAGATGATAAGAACTTATTAGCGTGAGGGTAATTGTATTATTTATTTATTTATTTTTTAAATATAGAGCTGCATTTTGTAGATTTATGAATGCTCACTGAACAATGAAACTCTCTTTACCTTTTTCCTGGGAGAACACAGGATTAAAGGCCACTCAGGATGGGTAGAAGCACAGTTGTGCATTGTGAATCGGATCCTTCAAAAAGAAAAGAAGTGGAAGATTTGACTTTCTCACAGAGAAGAATCTTGCAAACCAAAGAAAAGCTGTGCTTATTAACGTTACCGTGGTCACGGGATTCTGAATCAGAATCAGTTCCAGAATCAGGTAAAAAAAAAAATTTGTCCTGCCTATACCTCTAGCTAAGTACCTAATAAACTGGCAACGTAACTAAATAAAGTTAAATGAACGAGTGTGCTCAGATTATATTGTTTTGATTATGTTCTTTATATTCAAAAGCAGCTTTCGAGCCATCACATCCCAGAACCATCATATTTAAGGATTTTGCTTTTCTAAACCTGACCTGACCTTACTCTGGAAAGGTGCGATAAGCTGGATGTTCCATTCGTGCTGACATTACTACAGGGTTTTACTGGATGATGTCACAACTCAGGATCCACCTGATGATTAAATGCTACAGACTGGCACGGCTATAAAGTACTCCTCTCTTTAACTCTGATTATCCTCGTGAGAGAGAGAGAGAGAGAGAGAGACACACACACACATCTAGGTACTGAGGGGGAAAAAACTTGTTCAAAATCTCAGCTCATTCTTGTCATATTCACAATCCTATACAATAAACCGAGCTCAAAAATATGTATACCATATATACATATAGAGATTTTATGATAGTTTATGGCAAACTAAACTATAAAAAAAATAAAATGGGGGAAAATTTGTCTTTTCTCTCCAATTCATGCTACAGAAATGCACGGGGTATGTACAATTTAAAAAGTGTAAATGTAAAAAAATAAAGGGTTGCTGTTAAGGATGAGACCATTTAAGTAAAGAAAAAAAAAACTCATTTGTCAGTTCTTGATGGTTGATCAGTATAAACACCTCGAGCTGGGGCAACCCGTCACGTTGGTTCTGTAAAGACGCTGAGGGTCATAAAACGAGTAAACACACACTAAACAAACCACGCAGATCTCTCACACACATTTTCCTACATAACCAACAATTATACTTTCCATTCATCATTCTCTCTAACACTTACTTTTTAACTCCATATTCGTCACTCAGACTGTAAGTCCATATTTTAATCTCTGTCACTTACTCAAACCATACTCCTCTCGCGTTTTCGAAATCCAAATATCAACTTTGCTTAACATATCACATCCCCTTCCCATCACTCTCTCTCTGTCTTTCAGAGCAGCATGGATTCCTGCATGGCGAAGGCCTCCTGTCGGTAATGAACTCCTCCGAACACAGTAGGCATCTGTTTCCTGCCAGTCACGGGCCTGTAGTGCATCATGCCATCTGAAACGGGCACTGACGGGAAGCTGAACTCTTGCCCGGGACGTACAGGTGAGAGCTGGGCTTTTTGAAAGCTTGATGAGCGGGGTAACCCACCTGGAGGGACCCGCAGGGACGCCATACCCGCATCCATCTCACCGTGCCAACCCTGGCTTTGCCACTGCCTCTCATATCGCTGATCCATGTGATGAATAGGCTGCCTCGGGAAATGCCTGCTTTCAGCAAAGTTGTCCATCTGGCCTACAAAATCAGCATCGAGTGGCTGCCGCCGAGACGTGGCATACATGTTCATCATCATCACTTTTTCTGGTGAACGATTTGGGGGTGTGGAGCGTGCTGTAGTACCGTATGCCCTTTCATCATATGCCTTCTCATATGCTGCTCTGTTCTCTGGGTGCATTTTGGGGTGATAGGGGAAATAACCAGGCATCATACCTGGTGTGTTCTGTAAAGGTGGGCGAGAGTCAGACATCAAGTGTACGGGTGGATTTTTGGGGATTCTGAAAGTTGGAGCAATGATACCACCACTAGGGGGCCTTGTAGGACTTCCATGTTTAACAGATGGAGCCATGTGCTGATGAGACGGATCTGGAACCTGCAGAAATTCTGAAACGTCTGCAACATCTCCATCGGACAATGGGACGTTGTCGTACTGTGAGGCGTTAGAGCCGCGGTTAGAGCCGGGTGCGACGCCTCGGGAGCGAGGGCGAGAACGACGCGGCTGTTCACTGGCCACTGACATGCTGGGAGAAGAGGGTACCGTGCTATTGGGGATCACTTGGCCCTCCATCATGGCCGCCAGTCTGCCCTCGGATGGCTTCACCCAGCGTGGCCCGATGTCCTTCCGACCTACATTCAAGTTTAGACTCGGTGGCGCGTGCGGTTTTGCACTCTCGCTCGGCACGTCTTCCTTGATTCCCTCCCTGTTCTCTGTTTTTTGTGGCCTTCTACCCTCAGAGTCTTTTTTCTCTCCGTTTTCCGGAATGGTGATTTCCGTGGCTGTGCTTGGAGAGGGTAGAGCCTCTATCCGCCCATTAGCGATGTGATTGGCTTTCTGTGGTGCCAATCCCTCAGGCTCTGGTGGAAGCTGGCCCAGCGGCTTTGTAGGAAACTCGTCGTCTTTACCTACACAGAATATTGAACAGCTAGTCAGGGCACAGGAAATGATAAATATCTCATGTCCTCCAACCTATACATGAATATTCTAGCATTTTTCAACCTGGTCTCTATTCAGCGTGTCTGTAGTGTGCATGAAATAACCACTGACAAGAACTTAGTACGTTTTCTTGGACTGAGGGAAGAAGGGAAAAACAACTGTTTACTCGAAAGCAGGTATAGACAACAATGTCACAATGACACAAAATAAAATAAAGAATTATTTACCAAAGTTGCATTTGTATGGGTTTTGTTGACCTATGCAATATATAAAAGTACTTTCGCTTTCCTACCATCAAGACCATCAAACTGTTCAGAAACAGTGGATTATAAACCTTTACCCCCCAATTTACAGATGCCTTTGAATGAATCATTTATGAATGCACCTAATGAAAATGTTGCACATAAACATTTATTAATTCCCCAACAACTGCTTAGAGATTGTAGCATTATAAGTGCTTCGAATAAACAGGTTTTAGATTAATTATACTACAGATGCACTTTATTGATGAGTAGGTAAACATCAGATTGAAAAATATTAGAATATTGAAGAGTCGAAGAGTTTCATTACAAAATGTCTATCGATTTTAAGAGATTTTGTGGGCAAGGCTTTTTTTTTTTACATCTATTATACTCAAGTTATAGAAGACTATTATACAACTATTATAATAGAAGACTATTATAGAAACAAGACTCCGCCAAAAGGAACAAGACAAGAAAATATAATAATAATACTATGTATTTATATTATAAATACATAGTATTTATTTATATATATATAGTACCAGTCAAAAGTTTGGACACACCCTCTAATTCAATACTAGAGACTTAAAAACTATAAAATAACATATGGAATTGATTAATTAACTAAAAACAACCATCACCACAACAACAATTAGTTATTTTAAGACACAAAAGGCAAGTTGATGTGGAATAGCTCTAGCAAGAACAATATTGTCGAGTGCATATGCAAAACCCATCAAGCACCATGAAGAAACTCTCATGGCTTTCATGACGACCTTCCCAGGAAAGCAAGAGCAAAACCTCTGCTGCAGAGGAGAACTTCACTTAGTTGAGAGTTACCAGCCTCAGAAATCACCAATTAATAAACAACACCTCAGATTAGAGTCATTATTAAGTCTTTACAGAACATAAGTAGCAGCAGTATTGCATATTTTTGACGCCTTCAGCATTGTTTTACAGTCTAGAAAGAAATAATCAGGGAAGACTATGGAACTGGAAGGTGTGTCCAAATTTTGACTGGTACTGGTAAAATCTTTATTTACCCTAAATAACAAAGAAAGAGTAATAAAAAAATAAATAAACAATAGTATGTTGCAATACAATGTTAAAATTACAAACAATAATAAAAACAATAAATAAAAAAAGCAAATAAAATTAAATTAAGCTAAGTAGTATTAATGCTTTTAATCAAAATATCTTTTTATATAAAAAAGAAATGAAATTTAAAATTTAATGAATGCTACAATAATATTTAAGTCTTGTCTGTTTCACCCTCTTGGCCCTCGATGTTATAGCCCACTCTCTTAAAATCATAGGTCTGCATAAAATAAACATATAAATGATAACACATTTTTGCAAAGAAACTCCTCCTCTGTCAACCGTGTAAACAAACATACAGTACTTGCTTGGGATGCGACCATGTGTAATCACTACATATGAGTTAACTGAGAAAAAGACAACGTAAGGGTGTAGAATGCATTCTGGAAACCAACCTCACTTCATAATCACACACAGCTCTGCAAAAACAACACCAATAAGCGGATAAATAAACAAACAGTAAAGTGTAAGCGGTCATGCAGCGGAACATCCTTCAGAGAATCACAAAAAAGAAAAAGAAAAAAAAAGAAAACGTTAGTGTCCACATTCACTGTGAGGGGGGGAAAAGGTCAAGCAACAGCTCTCACCACATCAAATACAAGACTGGGGAACAAACACGGATCACACAAGTCATCAAAAATCATGTGAGGCCCAGCAGGATGTGTTGAGAAGTGCTTCTCGTGAGCATACAGGTGACACACGGCAGGTACACTACATGATATTCACACGTCAAACAGTAACAGAGAAAACAGACATGACGCACAGGGATGGTCCTGCTGACGCGGAGACTGCACAAAGTCCAATTTGTTTTAAATCCAACAAACATTGTCTAGGTACTAGGATACTAACACAATTGGCTATAAACAGTATAAAACTAACACAATCCTTGTTCCTTAGAATTTACATTTAGGCATTAGGCGTGAGTGGTTGCGGGTTAAGACTTGGAAGTCGTGCGATTTGACCCTGGGATGTTCCGAACCATAGTCCAATGCGCCTCCATAGTTATCGCTTGGCGCTTCTTAGCAGTGCCAGCTTCATCCCCGCTGCTTTTACGTTTGTTCGTATTTTCGAAAGTTCATAACAACTCGCATGTCTGTATGTAGGGGAGACTTGCAGTATGGAGTTCTGATATCTAAAATGCCCCTAGAGAGGTTTTGCATTCACAGAATTGTTTAATGCATTTTATTAAGCATCTAAACAGATGAGAAGAAATAAATGTTCAGACACTTTTTAAAAAAAATATGCTTCTATTTTGCTCAACATTAAACAAGGATGCATAATGCATTGCTGCCTACTTGTACAATTCTTACACGCATGGCAAATTTGGTTTGTTCGGCTGTTCATTGAAAAATCAACAGATAATTATCCCAGTTGTCGTCTAAGCCATTTCCACATGTTTGGACTATTAAAGGAGTTCCTGGGAGGCCCTAGGAAGCAGGTCTGATCGTAGCCCTAGCGTACTGAGAAAACTTTCCACCTTGAGGGTATCAAAGAGTTGACACTGAAATTTGGAGTGTGAGACAGTCGACATGGAATATGCGCTGGATATGTACTGAATAAAAAAGTGTCTGAATACTTATTTCCCTTTACTAATAACGTAATACTGTATGAACTTTTAACTTGGTTTTATTTGTCTCTCTTGTATTGTAATTGAGTACGACTTTTTTAAAATTAGTAATGTATTATTATTATTATTACTGTCCACCTGTATTAATGATGATTTTGGATGAAGTGAACAGATTTTATTTTTAGTACACGACAGATAGAATGCCTCCCCATTGAGCTACCCAGGAGGCCATTATACTGTCAGGCGATGATATGTGATCTAAAATAGCAAGTGTGTGCGCGCACACACATACACAATCACCCCCGAATTACCTATCCTGATGTGTTCTAACCTAATCAAATATCTTGACTCTAATTATCTTATCCCACTCTGAAAACTTCAGAAACGCTTTTCTTGAACCGTTTCTGGGGTTTCCAGTTGACACAAATGTCACAGAAGAAAAGAATACCACACACATACAGTACAAAGGCTTTGTTACTGACAAAAAGGACAAGATGGGAGGATGTGTACGAGCATGAGTGTGCGTGTGTGTGTTCATTTCGGAAGGTGCAGAGGGCCAGGCGTGGGACACACAGGAGAGGATGGCTGACAGACAAGACACCGTTGCCCACCGGTTGTGTTTGATGGACGGGGTTTTGTCCCCGTTCCCGACCGCGCTATTGTTGACTGGAGCGAGTTCAGTTCAGAGGAAGAGAACGAGAAGATCAAGAGTCAGACAGATTAGATGAGATTAAGGCTTTTAGACTTTCAAGTTCAGTCAAGTTCAGTCGAGAAGAACGAGAGTGAGGAGCGTCCGAGGGAGGATCAGATGAGAAACAAAAAAGGAGAAGATGATGGTTCCATCAGATAAGGAGAAAAATAGATAAGAAGAACTAAACTCAGTGAAATGAATAGACGAGGGGGGGAAAAAGTAGATAAAGCTACAATGAGATTAGACCAGATGTGAAAAATGAAACCAGAAGACACAAATAATGCATTGCAACAATCATATATGCGGGGGTTTGTATGTGTGAACACAAGAATATTGTCTCAACAGTAATTAGTCAGCAAATCCTGTTTTATTATGTTTGTGTGTGTGTAATCCCAATGACATAATGCAAAGGGACTTTCGATAATATTAAATGATGGCTAATAAAATTTTAACTAAATCAAATAATAAACAAAAATAAGCACTACTCTCTCTACCATCTCCGTTGTGTGAGCATGTGGCCGTTACCTGGAGGAGGAAGATCTAGTTTGGAGCGTCTGAGTTCAGTCATGGAGCTCTGGAGCTGCTCGATTACATAGTCGTCATCGTAGAAGAACTCCTTCGAGAGATTAACTTGAAGGAACTCGACAAGGTCCTCCATGGAGCACTTCATCAGGGTCTCTGGACACACACACACACACACACACACACACACACACACACACACACACACACACACACACACACACACACACACACACACACACACTCTTGCATTGCTGTTCATGTGGTGACTGAATGTTCTCATATTTTACATGTCCTCAGAAACACACAGAGGTGCCGTTACTTTTGTGGAGCTTGAGGATGGTGTAGGACATCGCGGGCAGAACTCGCTCTCCCTCTAGAATGTAGATGTCCCATATCCTGAGGGTTAACGTGAAAGGCGTCTGCCAAAAACAAATGAAAAAACACAAGGTTTATAGGGATGTGCACAGAGACAGAGTACATGTGCATGTGTCTAAGTGGTAAGAGACGATTTCCTCGGAAAAGGAACTTTTTGATTCAACGCCCGTATTAATGTTAACAGTTACAGTGTAATAGCCACACCCAAGAGAAGGTGTTGAAGTAGACAGGGCCTCTTGTTACGGGTATACTGATATAACACCTGGCCAAAAGAAAAAAGAAAAAAAAAAAGTAATCATTTCAGAAGCGTCCGGTCAAAGTATTGGGCTTCATCAAGCAAAGAAAACAACTAAAGAGATTTGAAATTACTGGAACTGGGTTAAGAACCCTTCAACACAGTAGTCTCTAAGTTTCTACATAATCCTCTCTTTCTCTCTATCTAGCTTTAACATCTTCAGTTTCCGGGTTTGTTACTCTCCCATTATGTCCTTCTCTCTCTGTTCATCTTTCACTCCATCTCTCACTGTTATCTCTTTATCCATATTTTCCTCCCTTTGTTTTTCCTACTTCCTCTCGCTCACACATCCATCCGTAGGTCTCTCTCTCTCTCTTTCTCTGTCCATGTCCGTATCTCTGTTGATCTCTCCTGTCTTTCTCTCTCTCTCTCCGTGTCTCGTTTCACCAACTCCACCTTTATTCTAAAAGTTTCTCTAACTAAATAACTGAATCCTTTGTACCACCGTTGCAGTTGCAGGTACCATTTAATGTCATCGGCTACAAAAACAGGAAGCAGGGGAAATATTTATTACACTTATTATGTTATCATATTTCATGCATCATGTAATCATGACTGGATTGAGAATGCAGTGTGTGTGTTCGACTCTTACACGATCCAGAAAGCACTGGAAGAACCACTTCATGGTGTAGAGACTGGTGAAAACCTCCTGGCTGTCCTGCAGAGGGAAACAAACACGCGCACACACACACAGTTATTAAAGAGAATACAAAAAAAAAAAAAAAACATTGTTGTTTCTCAGCTTTATGATTTGTGACAATACAACAGGTGACATTTCATTTCAGAAAGCAAATCTGTGACTGTAGCTACAGAAGGATTTTTAGGATGATCACGCAGGCAATTAGACTAGAGTCCTTCTTATGTTTTATCTTCATACTACCTGTTTTGTTTTTTGCTGAAAGTTCCCTTTTGTGCTTTTGACACATTCGACACTGAAGTACAAAAGATCCCATTTATTGCTTGTGTTAAAATGGTCGCAACACCCACTTGTCTTTTATGCCCCTTTTTCCCCCCTAATGCTTTTCCTGCTGTACAGCGCCATCTGCTGCAGTTTAACAATCCCACTGCGCATTTTCTTGTATAAACACGTCTTTAGTCTGACCGACCCTGCACCTCTTACTCTACACTCGCACCTTCACCTTTATTCCTGTGTCTTTACTGCAAAAAATGAAAAACAATTAACTCTGTTTGTTCATATCTCCCTGGGGTACATTGCAATGTTACAATAATAAAAAATAACAATAACCGTAAGTAAATTCCAAGAAGATTTTTAGGCAATAGAAGACACTGCATACACACAAAACATCAACAACAAGCCGCATAGGCAGTTTGTTACATGCTTACTCTGCTCTCAGGAGGCTTGATTAGCTAAAGTAAACCAGTTAATTCTCTCTCTCTTTCTCTCTCTCACAAAACACACACTGAAACTAATGAGATTCATTTTAATCTTAATGTTCCCTATATGAATTAATCATCCACTGACATTTAGCTAAGTGGCTTGTTTTTTTCTTCTTCTCCCAGATAAATGCATGAAATGATTCTATTAAGACTAAATAAGAACTGATAAATAATAGAAATAAAATTCATTCTTGATCCCCCTCAGCATTAACTGTAGTGAGGTAATGCTCATCAATCTCTGCTGTGTTCAGTACATGACGTCATGACTGCACATTATTTCTTTCCTAGTGCTATAAAATGTAACACTCACTATGTTGAATTTTGTATTTGATATTAATGCACTTGGTATAACGTTATAATTCCTTTATGAACTGCTAACTCACAGGGACTTGTATAACAGATGCTCCATATATTACTCATGCGAGTAATCATTGATATGGTACAGTTTTCTGTGAGGAGACAGTGGTAGGTATCTCCAGTGACTATGCTTTGCAAAAGTCGGACATAACGTTTGTCTTTCTTAAGGGCCGTGTTGTGGTTTCTCTGCAGCATCAAGGAGCATTTACTTGTTTTATTAACTTGAAGAGAGAGAGGAAGATCAGGGTTGGTAAGAAAAGTAATGTTCATACGGATAGCAGGACATAACTTGACTGGTGGACATTAAATTTGACTATAGTTCAGAAATTACCTATAAATTCAATACCACAGTTAAAATCAACTATAAACTCAATATCACGACATTACATTTGACTACAATTAACTACAAACACAATGTTAAAAGTAGCTATAAATTCAATACGACAACTTTAAATGTAACTAAAATACTATAGCACAACATAAACATTAATAATAAATTCAAGACCACAACATTAAATGTAACTATAAATGCAATAAAACAGCATTAAATTGAACTACAATTAAATACAAATACACAACGTTTAAAAGTAGCTATAAATTCAATACTACAACTTTAAATTGAACTAAAATTACTATAGCATGACTTTAATATTAATTATAAATTCAATACCACAACATTAACTGTAACTATAAACTCAGTATCACGAAATTACATTTAATTAAAATTAACTACAAATACAATTCCACAATATTAAACGTAGCTATTACTTCAATACGAAAACTTTAAATGAAACAAAAAATACTACAGCACAGCATTAACATTAATTATAAATTCAATACCACAACAATATAAATGTAACGCTAAACTCAATATCACATTACATTTAACAACAATTAACTACAAATACAACACCAAAATGTTAAAAGTAGCTATAAACTCAATACAACTTTAAATGCAACAAAAAAAATACTGTAGCATGACCTTAACATTAATAATAAATTCAAAACCACATTAAATATAACTCTAAACTCAATAAAACAACATTAAATGTAACTACAATTGACTACAAATGCAATACCACAATGTTAAAAGTAGTTATAAATTCAATACTACAACTTTAAATGTAACTAAAAATACTATAGCACATATACAACATTAACTTGATTACAGATTCAATACCACAACATAAAATGTAACCATAAAAAAACGTTTAAAAAGCATGACACATAAAAATTGCCAGGTCCTGTATTTGCAATTGCTGTGGTATAGAAGTTTAAAACACTTCAGGACAGTCTAAGAAACTTTAGGGCACATCACACCAAAGAGTCAATAAGTAGATTCCTCTTAGTCATGATTACATTATGAAATACACTAACACTAGGATGTGATATTCTAAAACATATTACATAACAACTTACAAGATGTTGTTTAAGTTTAGGCATCATCTTCTTCAGGATGCGGTCATGATGCTCTTGGAAGCGCAGCAACTTTGGAAAACCTGGCACGAAAAATCCTAAACACACACAAACACTTACTTTAGTGCCCTTATGTTATAAGCCAAAGTAAGTGGCTTAAATGTGTTGCTAAATAATGTGTGTCCCCCTGCTCAAAGCTCAATCTGAAATATACATGCTGTCTATGTTGTTAAGGGTATGAATAAAGTGTATCCAGTAAATACTGTACGTGTGAATGTGTGTGTGTGTACCGTGCATCGAATGTCTCTGTCCAGATAGCAGTCTGACCAGAGCCCAGAATGCGTCCTCTTCATTCATATAAATCAGGAGGAGAGCGGTGATCTGACTCATACCTTGACAATATCCCACTTCCTGCGCGCACACACCACATAAACACAAACAATTACTTTAACCCATGCTTTTTTTATTTTAAAAATGTGAAAAAAGATTCATTATTATAAAATGTATATCTACAGTTATGTAAATTGCTCTTAATTTACGAGTCTGAAATTCACCCAAGTTAATGAGTTCAGTGCCCTGCCATGAACATGCAGCTCCAACACTGTGCACCAGAGTGTTACATATTCTAATACAGCAGCTTGATATGCATGAATGCACCCTCTCTCTCTGAATACAAGCTAATGAGTTGGCTTAATTAAGGATGTGCTGCTCACCAACCATATCTCTAAATAAACTGGTGATTTACATTGAGAAACCCAGACACAATCAGCAGGGAATTCAAAAACCCTTTCTAGAAGAGATTAAAGGATCAGATCTCTCTCTCTTTCTCATGTGGCAGCCTGAGAAAGCCGGTCAGATGTCACTGTGGAAACCTTTTCGTCGACACACACTTTAATTTACCAGAAAAACACAGAAATGGTTCTGCTGACTTTGTTCATATAGCCTAGGCTGCCTGCAGAGCCTGTGTTGTAAGGAGTCACATTAACCAACATGAAGGCAGGCAGTCTGCCTAAAGACGTCTAAAACACGTAGCCTGCTACGTACGATTTCTTCACATGATGAATGTCGAGCTTTGATCAGGTTGTTGGATTTCGGGGTGCTTTGCCAAAAACGGAAATAAGCCTGATTAACTCCCCCCCCCAAATACCGGCTGGTAAAATGTCTGTGCTGCTAAATTTCACCGTGGAATTTTCACCTTGCCCATTGTAGGAGCTTTCGGCTGTGGACGGGGTCAGCGCTGGCACTCTGACCGCTCTGTCGATACGCAGCCCTTTATGTTGCAAGTTGTTATGCGATGCATGTTCTGACAATCTTTCTACCAAAACCAGGATTAACTCTTTCAGCAATGTATGCTAAAGTAGCACTTGTGTGGCATCATACTGTACATTCGCTTCCCATGCCTTGGGTGCCCATGACCCTGTTGCTGGTTCACCGGTTGTCCTGCCTTGGACTACCTTTGGTCGGTACTAACCCGTGCACACCAGAATCACTCAACAAGTCCTGCTTTGACGCTGCTCTGACCCAGTCATCTAGACTTCACACTGACTGTTCACCTTCTGCCTAATATATCCCGGTGCTTGACAGATGCCTTTGTAAATAGATAATCAATGTTAATCACTTCATCTGTTAGTGGTTTTAATGTTATGGCTGGTCACTGTATGTCTTGCATACAGTATGAGCAGCTCTGTTCATTTCCATTTCTGCGTGTTTGAAATAGACATTCTGAAATAGCCTTATTGGCGTTGTCCACTAGAGGGCAGATGAGTACCGTTTCTATTGAGCTATGTAGGGCCGGTTGATGTGTAAAACAACACCTATTTTTGACATCAAATATCACTGGAGGTGTAATAGTAAAACAAACTGTTCACAAACCAGGACAAAAATGATAACAGCTATTCAACAGCAGCTATTTTGTGCTCACATGCAAACAGAGTTACATCCGGTTAGTTCGGTTTCTTTCCGTAACTGTACGCACATCCTTATTAAAATTGTCCAAACCATAATCTAATCTCTCAGCTTTTATCGAGTCATGATCTTGAGGACGGCGCAAATGTTGCGGTGACTCACCCTGTTGTACATGGAGTAGGCCGTGAGGACGTGGAACAGGTCCTGCTGCCTGCAAACACAAATGTTTCATTAATCAAACACACTTTGTTAATCAAACACCACCAATTAGCACACACAACTAACTTGTTTGCCTGTGTGCATGTGTTAAAGAAAAACAAGAACTACATGTTAGAAACACAACCTGAGCAAAACGTACCTTCCCTGAGATTACAATTATGATAAATTATGATAAATTATATATATATATATATATATATATATATATATGTCCAATTAATCAATAACACGGTTTCACCAGATGGATCAGTGCAACAACCGGGAATACTGGTATGATCATGATGTGGTTAAGCATGCAGTGGCTGTGTGTGTGAGTGACGCAGGAATGTGTGTGTATACATCACGTACTTGACGTCGTAGCGGCGCATAAACATGATGTGGTCCCTGTATGTGCGGTTTACGTCCAGGTCTATTTGACGGATATCAGGGGACAGACCTCTCGCTCTCATTTTCAGCTTCTGCAGAGAGAGAGAGAGAGAGAGAGAGAGGGAGAGTGACCCAGAGAGAGAGACAGAGACCGAGACAGAGAGAGACAGAGAGGGTGCGAGGGGATGAGGTGTGTGAGAAAGCTCGTTAATAAAAATGAACCTTCAAATCAACACTGCAGCTCAAACAGCAATCTTACAGCAGAGAGAGCGAGCAGACAGTACTCACATCAACACACAAGCACACTCGCACACACACACACATCTACAGCACTGACTGCATGAGTCATGATGGCTGTTCATGAATGCCCCAATTCATAATTCAGTGTGTGTGTGTGTGTCTGTGGTAGTACAGCTTCAAATGGATATGTATGTTAAGTTAAACCAGTTAAAAACCCATTAAGTGTCAATTAAAACAAAAAATACAGCCATGTTGACGTTTTTTTATATAATGTTAATATGAAATAAAATGTAATATTCACTGGCATCCAATATTTGTTTTAGAATGAATTTCTATCAACAGCTTCACATGGTTTCCTACATAGCTACCTGCTGCTAGCGGCATGAGCTAGTGGAACGCTACGCTGACACTTTAAAAATGTAATTCTCATATACTCTAGATTCCTTATATGTAAAGTGAAATATTTCAAGCCGTTTTTTTGTTTTAATTTCAATGACTACGTCTTACACCTCAAAACAAATTCAGCATCTTAAACATCTGACTATTTCCTAAGATCAATCAAAAAAGGCTTGACAATAAAGAACCCCTGAAAAAGTATGTTAATTTATGCACTCGATACGTGGTCGGTCTCCTTCAACACTGCACTGATACAGCAGCATGTCATGGAAGCGATCAGCCTGATGACTGAAGGCCAGGTTGCTTTAATGGCAGCATTTAGCTCATCTGTATTGTTTGGGTCAGTTGTTTCTCATTTTCCTTTCGACAGTAGCACACAGATACTCTACAGGGTTCAGGTCAGGCAAGTTGGCTGGCCAATTAAACAGCGTAATATCATGATCCGCAAACCAGTTAGTGGTAGCTTTGGCACTATGGGCAGGTGCCAACAATAAAAATAAAACAAATAAGCTTTTAAATATATCACTTTTACACGTGTAATGAATCTATAATATAGGAGATCTTAACTTTTTTTTATTAAATTACAAAAGAAAATGTACTTTTTCACAATATTATAATTTTCTGTTGTACTCTATATTTAAGATGAAAGATTTCCTTCTATTAAACACCACTGTATCTGGATCTAAGACATCTGAGTGCCACAATAGGAACAACTAACTAATTCACTAAGCGCATCACAAATACTTCCCTATAATTAATATACAGATAAATGTGTTTTTGTGTGTACCTCGTAGAAGTCCTTCTTCTCCTCTTTTATTTTGGGAATGTCAAGGAGGAGACACCAGACCTGTCCTCGAAGCTGTAGTGGTATCCCTTTATAGACCCTCCTCACCAGCTGCATACACACACGCAGAGAAACACACACAGTTTTGTTACAATTAGTCAGAACTCTTGCACATCTGTCTTCAAAACAGGATGTAAACAGCTGTATATGGGTGCACTTATTCTTCTTGTTATTGTCTGATATAAGCCTATGAATAAGGTGAAGCATTATAAGTAGTTAACATGAGAGTCATCTTCTGTACTGGGTTTTATTTCAGCGATGTAAGAAACACTGCTCATGTCGCCGGAACCATCATATGATTAAAGACTAAACGTTACAATCAGGGATATTTTTGCTCGTGATATATGCGGGATGCATATGGGTTTTCGGGACGTACACTGTTATTTCTGTAAGCAATTCAAATCACTGTCGTCCTCTTTTAGCTGCATTATGTTCAGCACAGAACTGGGATGATTCTAAACTGAGCACTGAGTGTGAATCCTATTGAAATATCTTCATGATAAATGCATGGTATTAAATAAAATACAGACTGGCAGCGCTGGACATCGAATCCGCACTGCTCTAAGGTCGTTAAATATGTTATTATACAACATATAATAATATGTTATTCTATGCTCATGACATGTTGATGCACAAGATCTGTATCTTATCAAGGCTGTTAATTTGATTTGCCTTTCCTTTGTATAACCCAAGGGCCATTAAACTTGATTTATTAGCTTCATATCAAAATCCCCGAACATGCCGGGCTCCATTTTCTGAGTCATGAGCTTTCTTTCCTCCTGTTGTCTTAGGAAGAGTTTCCTTACCCCTGTTGCATCTAGTCCTTGACTTTTACATTAAAAAGCTATTTAGTAACAATTGTTTAAAAGAAATGGAACGGAAAAGAGAGAGAGAGAGAGAGAGAGAGAGAAAGAGTTGGGGGACATTTGGTAAGATGATGCAATATGGAGAATTGTCGTTGCCTTGCTTGTTGTCTCTCCTTCTCAACATGTGTCGAAATATCACACTGCTACATTTCCACACTAACACACTTCCACACTGTCTTGTCATACCATCAGGTTCCAAAAAGCAATGCTGTAACATTCATACAGAATACACACACACATTTATATATATATATATATATATATATATATATATATAAAAAACACACACATACGCAGCAATAAGTATTACAGATTCAGCAGAACACTCATTTTCCGCTAGAGCAGTCATTGCTAAACTCAATCCACACTCAAAGGAGATTAGGTTTGCATGAATAAATATTTTCACCAGAAAAAGTTTAAACAGGTGTACAATGACGCATCACATCTACCATTTTAAACACAATGCTAATGGTAGTGATAATTACAAAAGTAAGGAAATATTATGAATGTAATAACTGGGTGATTAAACTAAATATTAAATGGAGGCAGTTACAGCTGTGAATCATACTGGAGCTAGGATGTTCATTCCATTCAGTCGGTTTTTTTGAGGCATTGAAAACTCCCAGTTGATTCGATAGCACTCACGTTTTTTGCCTACTTTGTCTCAAACAACTATATTTATACTGAAAGTAAAGCTCTGTGCAGAAAGTCTTGATCCCCTTCATTTCTTCATATTCTGCTTCCAAAAAGGCAGATTGTCCTGTATTTGTAATGTAGCCTTGAGGAATAGTTCTCCAGGTTTCCTTAAGGACTTGTCTGGCTCTCATTTTTGGCTGAAGAAATGGCTCAAGACATTTACATAGTACTGCATGTGCCTCATGAACACTGGAATGTTGTATAACTTCGCTGAATAACTGTCATGTCTCGTACGAAACTATTTTTCTTTTTTCTCCTTGCCAATTGCCTGCTCCACACTTCAGTCCAGTAGGTGGAGGTAATGAACGGAGCACTCACCAGGGGCCATGGGAGCAGTTTTTATCTTCTGAAAAACTTGTAGTATATTTTCAAAAAGTATGTCAATTTCAGACTATTTTACCACAAACAAATAAATAATATATAATATATATAATATAGCCTACAAAAAGATAGAGAGTCAATTGTGCAGCTCTAGGAGCTGTTCCACATGATTTGCAATGTATTGTATCTAATCTAGTGATGCTGTCCGTTATGCAACAGTTCCCACTGAGTAACCTGATTAGATAAGAGGCATTCCATGAGTAGTGATATAGATGATAACGGTCAAACGGCTCTGGGACGTTTAACTATACATCACTCTGTTAATCACACTAACTCAATAGCCAGCATGGGTGAAATTAGATTGGGACAGTCTGCAGTAGTGGTAAGAGGGGAGAGCGGCTGCCTGCCAAAACCGGTCACGGACGCACTTTCATTAACAAAACACGTCATCTTAAACGCCACTTTGCCTCCTTAGCAATCGATTCTAAATTGCATCTAAACTGTCCAACTTGTTGAGTTAATGTTTAACAAGAGCTACAAAACTAATAAGCTTGTAACACAAGACTGAATCTCAAATCCCTGAACAGGGGCACTACTTGGTGTGTGGAACAAGGGATTGTGCAGTATACCCTACCTAACAGTGCAATTTTGATTGTTAGGCTAATTATTACAATTTCTAATTAATATGACATGAGATGGCACGCTATTGAGCACTCTCTCATGTAACGTTGCTTTAATATTTAATAATTTGCCTCAGAATTGAAATAATTTTGTACTGTATCATAGCAGATGAGGTGATATCATCAAACATTAAATCCGTACCCTTAGACCTAAAATTGCATCATACTGCATAAGAGCCTCAGATGCCCAACACCAGATCAACAAGTAAAAATGAGAGCCATGTGGACAACCAAACTGTGAAAGGATTATAATAGCAACCATCTAGTTGACACAATTTCACAACTGGCATTGCTGGGAAACCATTGTCAACTGCACAGCTGATTTATTTATTTATTTATTTTTACATTTTCTTATACGTTCCTAAAACTGCTTATTTTCTTGTCTTTTGTAAACTTGGTGTATGTGAACAATTACATAATTAATCCAGACTTCTTTAAATGTTAAATCACCAACGGGAAAACACATACCTTCTCGCTATTCTTGTACTTGTCCCAGCTTTTCAGCATCTTCAACCATTTCTCCGTCCTCTCCAGCTCCAGGTGCTTGTGCTGAATGGAAAATACTAATACAGTTAAATAACCAACACAACACCATTAAACAACACAACATTATACAGTATATATATATACACACGTGTATAAATAATGTGTGCATTTAGACCAGATTGGACGATGCATTGAATATAATGAAACACTTAAATTCTTGTGGGAGTGGTCACAACCCTGATAACGCTGCTGCAGCCACAGCGCACAAGGCATCAGTAAATGGTCTGATGAGCGTGAAATGGTATAAATGATATTCTCCGACATTCACGGTCAGCTTGAATCAAACCATCTGTACAACCTTCTTCAAAACACCAACTGCAGAAATAGCTTTCAAAAGAATGAGGTTTATCCCCTTACATTAAACAGAGTAAGGCTGCTCAGCTCAGCATCTTACAAATACACTTTATGTTGATTTCTACTTTAATATATATTGTCAAAACGCTGTATTAAGAGTTGAGTTCCGTGTGTGTAGTGTAGTCTGTACAAAAAGTCTATACATCAGTACTTTAGATCTCAGATAGAAAGCTAATGACTGCTCAGCGCTACACACTACTCCTCTCTGCTACTCTGCTCCTGACTATTTCAGCAGGCATGACAGTGTTTACAGTCAGCTGACTCGGAATCTGAAACATCAGAGACTGTCGACTGCTCAATTAAGCAATCTCTGGAGACCACAATTTTCTGGTCATTGCTTGTTGTTCGTTTCACCGGCGTATGTTTGGTGTTGTAGTTCATAAGGGATTCACCTGAGTATTTCTGAAAAGATAAGGTATAATTTTCTCCAATTAGTGCTGACGGCACAGACCCGGAACGTCACGTTTCACTCCCTTCCTAAACATAAACAGCACGCAGCCTGGGCTGCACGATTCCTGACAAAATTTAAATCAGGATTTCTCTCCATGGAAACTGAGATCACGATTCTCTCAACCGATTCTATCTTCTTTTTTTTTTTCAACAAAAACATATATTACAATCAAAGAAAACAAATGAATTAGTTAATATATGTAATGTGCCATCTACACAGGAATTTCCACCTTTTTTTTTTCCAAAATTACACCATAATGGTATTGGAATGTCCCCTTTAAATGCATGTGCTGCGATGGCGCAGGTGCTTGGGCCCGCTCATCGTTGCTTGCAACTATATATTATTAACGAACGTTAAAACGGTATTTTGTAATTAAATACATAGTTTACAATGTAAAATTTATTGTCCAAGGTTTTATTGGCCAGTTTTAATATTATCTAGTACAATATTTATACTATAATATTTAATATAACTTTCTCTCTGTTCTTAAAGTCTCTGTGGAACAGCTAGAATCCACCGATGAGATTTAATCAACTAATACAGTGAGTTAAGTGATGTAAATGTGCGCAGGAAATAAAGTGAAAACACAGTTTAAGCACGACCTGAGTCAGAGTTTGACGGCACAAAAATAAACCCAGAGCGCAAAACAGTTTTACCCTCGGGTCTTTGGCACGATAATGAAGGCGTACGATTTCAGCTCCACAAGTCCCCTGACTAGTCTGTTTAGGTCTGCTTCCTTGTTACACATCACCAGAGAGACAACAGAATACTACAAATGAGGAAGAGAAAAGTGATCCAGTTGTATGGCTGAATCATTTACTGATCTCCGGCTTGATTGGTGAATTAATAGTGCTTTGTTTTTACACCGTGTGAGTGTCGCCAATGAGTTTGACTGATGAAGGATTCTGGTATTGTTGTCAAGTGAATAAGTGAACTTGTGAATGGAACTTGATCTGAATGCAGGGAAATACATGCAGGTGAATCGGCATCATTCAGAAATGAGACTGCATCTACGTTTTGATCCAGATTGTGATTTTTATTAAAGTGATTGTGCAGCCCTACACACAGTCAAGTCTATTTACCAGATCAGGTCAGCGTAGTAACGACAGAGGGAGCACTGGGTTTGAGATACGCAATTTCAATATCTCTCGACTTTTAGACCTCATCGCATAATCTCATCTTACGGAACTTCGCCTTCAGGTAAACCTGTTTAACTGGGTCTATTTTGATTGCGTATTTTACATATTACGTAACATTTTGCTCTCTGTACACCACCACATTGAATTTCAAATGAAACAGTCAGGATGTGAGCAAAGTCAAGACTTTCACCTTTAGTCTGATCAAATAAATAAATACAAATATTTGTCCCAAAATTTATGGAGCTCAGGTGTTGGTAAGCGGTGGTCTACTTACAGAACATGAAATGTTTCACTACATAAAAAAGTCATTATTATATTATATTATTAACAGTACCAATTATTGTTATATTACAGTGGTGTGAAAAAGTGTTTGCCCTCTTACTGATTTCTTATTGTAGTTTTGGATTTTGTAGTTTTGGATTTTGATTTCCCTTAATAATAAAAACTGCATGATGTGTTTGTGTTATATTTGAATAATATTTAAATTTGTTTGATGATCTGAAACATTAAAGTATGACAAACATGCAAAAAAGAAGAAATCAGTAAAGGGGCAAACACTTTTTCACACCACTGTATATAATATTATATTATATTATATTAGTATAATAATAAAAATTATACTAAAAATATTATTATTGTTGTTTTTGTTGTTGTGTATTATAATCATCATCTCTGATCGTTTTTAGTGTAGAAGGTGCTCACCTTTTCCTCCATGGCATTAAATGCTGGAAGTTCAGTCTCACTAAAAGAAAGACAGACAGACAGACACGCATACATTTCAGACATTAATTCCACAAAAAATTGCAGCATTATTTCATCATTCTCTAAACAGGACAAGGATTCCTCCTATTGTCATTCTGTTTTGCTCATGAACAAAAAACGTCTCGACATTCACAACATGTTCCTGTAAAAGCTGGAAACATACTTTTATGAAAGTAACTTTATGAAGTGGTAATACTACAGGGGAGCTTGTACTGTACAAACCAACAAATCATCTAAATGTCATCTTTCTGAGGTCACATGTAGGCACTTGCGGACCAAAAAAGGGAAACAATCTGTTCCACAGGAAGTGGACTCGCTAGATAAATTAACATCGCTATGACAACGGGTCGTCCATGACGCCATTTGGTTTAACCGGGTTCAAAGAGAGGAATCACTGGCATTTGCACAAACAGGAAATGATAACATTCCATTTCAGGCATTTGGGGTCATTTGGTCTCGAGTTATAGCAGGGGCTGAAGTGGACGCTACAGCTACGACGCTGTCTAATACTGACCTAAGACATGGCTTTAATATGACCTGGTCTTCCCCCGTTATCAGATCAAAGTGAAGTTGGTTAGCCTGATCCTACATGTGAGATTGAATTAATGTCATGGTATACACCTCGAGACTGCATCTTACCCAGGAGGTGATGCAATTTTCTTTTGAAAATAGCAGTAGTACAGAAAAATAATGTATCTGGATTGTGCAGAATTCTGAGAGACTGTAAATACTCACCCACGGAACAAAGAACTCACCTTACCACACCTAATATTTGCTAAACTACTGTAGTTACAGGAAGTGAGATAATGTCACATGGAATGTTCGTGGGGGAGTTAAATCTCCTCAGCAAAACAAGATCCTGCCTATAACGAACGATCACAATGGAATTCTTAGATTAAACTAAACAGTAGAGTGAATAAGTAGTGTGGTTTGTGACACTGCGGTCAATTAAGCAAGATCACATGTGATGAGGGAGGAGTGCTGTTAGACTGAATGCATCAGGATGGGTGTGATGCTGTGGTAAGCGCTACTCGGCGGTGCTGATATTCAGTACAACAGCACTCCTTCGCTTGAGATATTGCTGTTATACAATTGTTCAGATTCACAACAGATTATGATTGGTTTGTTTATTCAACCGATTACTTTGCTCCGCCAACACATGTCCTTACGCGACTGGTGGAGTGAATGACGAGTAGAATAAACCATGGAGATTGTGGACAGTCCTGACGTTTACTTTATATATTTCCACTTATTTCACTTCTTAGTTTGAACCCCAAATAGCTGCACATTGAAAGCTAATGCACTATGTACAGTGTACAATACTTTGTTCCACAGGCGTTTGAGATTCAGCCTTGTGATCTGAAACAATATACAACGTTTCAGATGGAATTCAAAAAGCTATTACAAGTGTTGTTTAAGACGACCTAACATTAACTGATCCGTTTTTTTCCCCTAAAAGTGTTTCCCAGGATCGGTTTGTAATGACGGTTTTGGCAACCAGCTGCTCTCCCCTTATGACTGTTCACCTTGCTGGCCCGATTTCACTGAGCCTCGTATGATTGAACACCAGAGACGCTGGGTGATGCATATATTTAAACATCCCAGTACTGCTGTGCTCTCGTGGAATGCCTCTCGTCCTCTCTGATTACTCGCTCGGAATTAACTATGGTATAACGTAGCATGTACTGTATATATTGCCATCAGCTGTGCACTCTATAGACCCCATTACCCATCATCAGCCCAATGTGGATCTGCTTCTTCTTCACGATACTGTGTGTTTTATTATGCAAGCTACATTACAGTATAAGGATTCTGTGTCTCCATGGTTTGATTGTTAATGAGGGAATTTAACTCCCCAGACGTTCCACATTATCACATCTCTTATCTTGTAGCCAGTGTACCGAGTCTTGGATGCTGTGGAGTCATTTGCTGTTCCACTGTTTACCTCGAAGATAACCGCTCACTTCCCTTCTCCATCCTCCTTCACAGCAGGGCTATTCAACATTACCCTCTCCAAAAACCCTACACTGTTCCACCTGTTATTTACCATTTCACAGGCGTACGCTCTCCAACATTTTAACATCCTTTTGTCTTTCCCCATGCCAGAACACACTCCCTTTCTCTTTGTAACCCTATGATTGTGGCTTCCTGCTCTGCCAGCCACATGTGGCACCCTATAAATATCTCATAGTACACTGAGGTTTTAGACGCCTGGGAAAGCCACAAACCTCCCTGCCAGAAGAAGAGGAAGAAGAAGAAGAAGAAGGGTAGGAGCAGGGAAGGAGCACACAGGGTACACAGAAGAGAAAGGCCTATAAGTGTGTACAGTATGTTAGTGTGTACATACAGGGATATACAGACATTTCAGAACACAGATTATACTACATTATACTACAAAGAGTATACTATATTGTGAGTATAGTGTCCCGAAAACTATAGATGACTATGGACAGGTGTGCACCAAGGAGAATAGAGATTTGAGTTTTTATAGAAAAGTATATAGATGCAGTATAGAATTGGCCAGAGGAGTATAGATGTGTATAGAGCTGCTCAGAGGAGTAAACAGAGTGTGTAGAGGAGTATAGATGTTTATATAAAATAAAAAATAAAAAAAGTATAGAGTATAGAGGTGCACAGAGAAGTATAGTGGTGTATTGAGGAATTAGGAGGTTGATAAAGAAGTATAGAGAAGTATCGGGGTGGATAGAGGAGTAGAAAGATGTGCCCTGGAACATGGAGGTGAAGGAGTGAAGGAGTCTAGAGGTACAAAGAGAAGTACAGAGGCGTGTACACAGAGGAAGTTTTCGAGGTGCATAGGTGAGTATAGAAAAGTATAGAGGTGCGTAAAGGAGTATAAAGATGCATAGAGGTGCACAGAGGAATATAAAGGTATGTAGTGCAGGGGTACAGGTGTGCGGAGGAGTATAGAGGTGTGTAGAGGAATAAGGGGGTTTATAGAGGAGTATAGAGGAGTATAGCGGTGCGTAAAGGAGTAGAGAGATGCATAGAGGTGCACAGAGCAATATAGAGATGTGTACTGGAATATGGAGGCGTGTAAAGGAGTGTAGAGGTGCCCAATGTAGTAGAGAGGAGTATAGTGGTGCACTGAGGAGTATAAATGAGTACTGAGGTGCATAAAGGAGTATCAAGGCGCATAGAGGAGTACAGAGATGCACTGAATATAGAGGTATGTACTGGAACATGGAGGTGTGTGGAGCATGAGCTGAGAGGAGTATATACTGTAGAGGTGCACAGAGGAGTAAAGAAGTGTGTAGAAGAATATGGAGATCTGCACAGGAGTCTAGTGGCATGTAGAGAAATAAGGAGGTATTTAGAGGAGTTTAGTAAGTAGGTGGAGCTGTGTAGAGAAGTACGAAGGTGTGTAGAGGAGTACAACTCTGTGTAAAGGAGTATGTGTGTAAATGGGGTACAGAAGTTTATAGAGGTATGGAAAGAAGTATAGAGGTGTGTGAAGGCGTTTGCAGAGGAGTACAGAGAAAGGATCAAAATTTGGAGAGAACGAGTACATGTAGGAGAGTACACAAATGGTAGGGTACAGACGTATAAAGACACGTGGCGGTCTACAGATGCATACACAGATGTATAAAACCGTCAGGTTATTCTACAGGATACGTTTCTTACTGGAGGAAGCCGAAGCGGTCCACCACTTTGTAGAGGTCATAGTTCGCCTCCTCCCACGGCTCAACCGCACCACCTTCCAGACCCTGAAGCGGAAGGAGAGACAAAGTCAGCTATACAGATCTGTGCAATCATTCTGTGTGGTGTGTGTGTGTGTGTCACTGGCTTTAAAAACAAACTGGCCTGCTAGATTGAGGGCAAGCAGCCAAGGTGAGAAGCACTCATAAATATTCATGCATATTAATATCAGATGTGTGGCGCATGGAAACGCGCAGTGTGAAGGCATCATGCTGGGTCTAATTTGGCATTGTGTACCCGAGTGGCCTTGGCACAACTTTGGGCTGGGCATGCAAATTCATTCCCGAAAAACACCAAACAATGTATAAATACTTAACTTTAATGTCGTAGCTGGCTTATACAGTACCTACAGTAGCTAACATCAAACTTAATACGTTGGACAGGTTTATTTATTTTAAAATGTATCAAGATAAAAAATAATTTTAGGTGAAATAAATGTTTACTGTGTTTGACATAAAATCAGAAATCCCAAACGAGACGTTTTTTTTTTATTATCTTGTATAAGATCTCCAAGGTGCTTCTGATTTATTTTCGTATAAAAAGTTGCGATCATCTACAGTACTTCTCGTTACACTGGAGCCGTTTTCCTCAGTGTCTAAGACAGACTTGTGCAACGTTGATGCAACAGCTGAAGGTTTTCCAACATAAATCATACCAGAGACTTTTCCTGGCATTAACACACAGACTCACACAAGTAAAGAAGGTTTCTTAGAAATAAACCGCACATACAGTACACACATTAGGCATGGTTAAAGGAATGATCTGGGCTGGAGTAAGAAAACTGCTGCTGTGTTCAGGTCACACACGTATGCACGCACACACACACAGTAGTGTGTGTTTAAATCAATGGAAGTTATACAGAATTGTAATTGATACACATACACAAGGTTCTAAGCCTTAAAAGATCACAATCAGACATGCCTAAAGTTTATACCTTGTTATATATATGTTTTTTTTTTTTTTTTTTTTTTTACACCAACCTGACCACTCTCAAATGTGTCCAACTAATCTAACCAAGCTGAACTTAACAGTCGTGCACGTGAGACGCAGAAATAAACACAGGATTAAACATTACATTGAACGTGATTACACAAGCGCTACATACAAGTCTACGTCTGGCCAATCAGAACTGAGAAATCAACGTACTGGTTTATTTGTGTGACGTAACCATAGTGGAATTATTTCCATTTTTCTTTGAGAGTGTATAAGCAAAAGTCTACCTTTATAACCTCACAGCTCTACTGGGGCTGCAAGATACGACCTTCAAATTCAAATTGTATTTTTTAAGGCCATCCGTGACCTTAAAAAAAAAAAAAAGATTATTAATAGGAAATAAATATGGAATAAAATAAAAAATAAAACATAGAAAATAACTTATTATATATAGAAGATAAGACAAACTATACAATACAAGAAAACCTAGATGTACAAATATGGAGAAAGAGATGATTTTCTG
The DNA here is from genome assembly GCA_030347435.1 of Clarias fuscus. Classification (NCBI taxonomy): domain Eukaryota; kingdom Metazoa; phylum Chordata; class Actinopteri; order Siluriformes; family Clariidae; genus Clarias; species Clarias fuscus. The sequence continues at coordinate 12,067,813 of CM059224.1, read as the reverse complement.
TACAAATAGAGAAACTTTTGTATAGAGATGAAGTGGGATTTAAAGCAACAACTCAAAGCAATATCACAAATCAGGGAAGATTTTACCTTGATTATGATTCATAAAAATATGTGTAACTATTAAAGCTGGGATTGTTTTGTTGTTTTTACGAGACAGGATGGGGCCATGTTATGTGACTACACGCATTTTTAAGGGGACAGACAGTACATTAATTTTATTAAAGAATAAATACATTAAGAAATATAATAGATTAAATAGAAATTCCTGAATGTGAGTTTTGATTAACTACCCGCCACTAAGCTCTCCTTTTTATTATAAATGAGCATTTTAATCACTCTGAATATTTCCACAGAAAAAAAAAACACCATATTTAAAATGTATTTCTCAACACAACAATGTTTCTTTTTTTATTATTTTATTTTCCTTCCTTCCTTACACACTGAGCTTTCATTTATAATCTGAGCATGACAGCAGTGTGTACAATCTGCCGAGCTGTCAGTTCAGTATTAAATAAAGTCACTACGTTCCAGTACTAAACAGGCGTTTCTACAAAAATGTAAATGAAATACACCTCAGGGTGCTAAACAAAATTCGAAGCCGGTTCTCAGCAGGGAGTGAGGCTTGTGGGAAAATTCTGTATAACGTCAGAACTCGAAACACAGGCTATGGAACCCAAACCGCAAATAATTCTGTCGCTTCTGTCATGACTATAGAGGAGCGGTAAAATCTGACCACAACAAATGCAAACATATACACATTAACATGTATTTAACAAATCAATTTTGTAGTCAGTGCGTCAATAAATGAATTATCACATAAAAAAAGGATTGTGATGCGTAACAATCGATTTCTCCCCGTCTCTACTTATTATTCTTTTGCTATACACTCCTCACTTATCGATGCAGCGAAAAGCATTACAAGTCATTACACTGCGCTTTCTATCCTCTCCTATAAAGGCACGTCTTAGTGCAGGTGTGTGTGTGTGTGTGTGTGTGTGTGAGTGTGTGTGAGTGTGTGTGAGTGTGTGTGAGTGTGTGTGAGTGTGTGTGAGTGTGAGTGTGTGTGAGTGTGTGTGAGTGTGTGTGAGAGAGAGAGAGAGAGAGAGAGAGAGAGAGAGAGAGAGAAAGTAAGCAGAGAGGACATTAGAAACTAATTAGGGAAAATGTCAGTCACCTTATGGACACCCACGCCTACACTCAATTACACTCCAAAATGTCCTCGGTTTTGGGGACAAGCCGAGAAACCGTTAAACACAAACATGCAGCTTATGAGAGAGATGAACGTACAGTACAGTACACTCGGCTCATCCTACAATGATTTAGAAAAGCAGGAGCCGGCAAACTGCTCATTAAAAACAGTTCATAGTCCATCATCATGAAGCTGGACACCGACAGTGTAATAAAGAAAGTGTTCAGGAGGAAATAACACTCACACAATGTTTGCTTCCCCAGTGACATTTAAAGTTTTTTTTTTGCACAGGAGCTACCGGGCTAAGATTATTACCAGGGAAAAACAAACAAATAAACAAACAAACAAAATTGCTTATCTGACAGTTTAGCATCGTATGCAAGTACTCTACACCCAACGTGTGTTTGCTCTAGATAACCATGGTGGGTCATGTCCAAAAACAAGTTCAGCACAAGCAGTGTAGATTTAAGATGTTTAATTTAATATGGAAACTACGCATATCAGTACTGTAGGTAGAATTGTCTCAGTTACACGCGATTCTGACCTTGGACTAAAAGACATTTCTCATTGAGCAACTTCAGCGTGAAAAAGAAGCAACATTCAGTTTTGATATAACAAAGAGCGTCACTCTGGGGGAAAAAAGCAAGCATTTAATCATTTAACAGTATTGCCCTTTAAAGTCCATGGTAAAAAGCTGACTACTGGAACGACTAGACTGTTGGTAGCCTAGGAATAAAAAGTGTGCATAAAGATTTTCTGCAAAATCATTGGAAATATCAAACATCAGTTGCTACAAGAGTCCTTACGTGACGCTTACTTATAAACCCGATCGTCTTAATCCTTTACCTTCTTATTATAGTGATCATTATAATATCATTATAATAATACTCATCCTTAGCCTATAATAATACTCATCCTAGATTATTATTATTATTATTAATAAGCATATGAATGTTCAAGTCAAACCGGGACTTTTTATTTTACAGAATAGAGTTATGAGCGTGAAAACTCCCTTTATTTCTCTATACAGTGGAACCTCGGATTGGGAGTAACGCGATTTGCGAGCGTTCTGCAAGACGAGCAAAGATTTTTAATACATTTTGATTTAAAAAACGAGCAAGTCCTGGATTACGAGTACCATGTTTCTCGCATGCGCTTCTTATTTTGACACCGAGCGTCATGTGATCACAACTGAGCTAACGGTTTTTCTCTCTCTTGACCTGCGGAATTGTGGGTAATCGTCTCCCCTGCTGGGTCTTAGTGCTCGTCTCTCACTGGTATAAATAACATCCGTGCGTGTACTATTTACTAAACCACTGTGACAACGTGTGTGTGCGTAAAACATCTTTTATTTCGTATTTGTAAGTATGTGTGTACAGCACGCGTGTACTGTTTATTATAACATACGCGTGTGCGTGCGTATAAAGCGAAAGAAAGTCTCATTATAGAGGTTAAAGATCTATTTGCTCCTTCTCTGTATCAGTCTGCAGTGCGTGCGCGTCATTTGACATCGTGCACTCACTCACACACACACACACACGCACATGCGCAAACACACACGCAAACACACACGCAAACACACACGCAAACACTTATCAGTCGGGATTTATTCTTAGTTTTTAAGGTAAAGTGGAGGTTAATTTGTTTTATTTTTACTTTATAGTTTGTATTAATCATTTTATGTATGTTATTCTATTGGGCTGTGGAACAAATCATTTGAGTTTTCATTATTTCTTATAGGGAACTTTGCTTTGATTTACAAGTGTTTTGGAATATGAGCCCACTTCCAGAACAAATTATGCTCGTAATCCAAGGTTCCACTGTATAAGTAATCCCCTGCTACACTTATCCAAGTGTATCACTAGTGCTTGGATGCCATCAATCTAAAAAGTTCTCTCAGTCCACCATAGCCATGATAAGACTGAAACAAGCACTGGCCTCCCAGGAACTCATTCAATGACCCAATCATTACCATCTGTAACATGCAAGTAGTGTTAGTGAGTGATTGTGTGTACAGTTCCCCCAGTCAGAAGCATCTTTTTCTGCAAATTGCTGACAAATTATCCATCGATTTTCACGAATCAGCCGTTCCACTCGCTGAATGTTCACTGGAACGATGGCAGTGGGCTCTGAGCCACCTCGGGCGGGATCGTTATTCACGAGACGTACGGCCTTCTTTAATACTTTTGTACCATTCAAATGTTTTAGAGTCTCATTAAATGTACTGTACTTGAAGTCTTCTGTAAAATATCGGTTTTACGTCTTCATTACATTTACAGTTACATTCAGGCGTTTGGCAGACACGGTCACCCTTAATAAGTTTCCATCAATAAACAGGTCTTTACACTGGTTCACCATCGGTGCAACACTGTTGGAAAAGATTGTTTTTTTTTTTTGGTCCTGATTTGACTTCTACTACTATCACAAGTCTCGTTTGCCTTGTACGCCCCTGGTATACAAACACAACCAAGTGTATGTCTCAAAGGTGAGTTTCCTGACAGAAGTTTCCCATTCTGTGGGTCATGAAATATGTACTCCTCGTATAAACAGTGGATCAGGTTCATACAGTAGTGCTGCTGTTAGCATTACTGGCTCATTAATATTTTATTGCCCTTAAAAATGACATTTTTATACAATCAGATTTTAAAAATAAGAACGCTGCTATAACATTTTCTACAGTATGTACACAAAAGCCTTAGAAATCCAGGACTGGATCAATAACAACAGCTCAGGAGCTCAGACGAGCTGCAACATCTGGATGGATGAAAACTCTCTGTCTGTCTCTCTGTCAAGATCCAAGGGTGCTTTATTGGCATGAATACATAGGCATTTGTACTGCCAAAGCAGGGCATGTAGGTGTGTGTGTGTGCGTGTGTGTGTGTGTGTGTGTGTGTGTGTGTGTGTGTGTGTTTGACTGGAAAAATGTGGGATGGGTTGGGAATGTGAACAATGTGAGTCTGATCCTCGCACTTACCTTGTCATATCTGGCTACGATTTCAGCCCGCTCCTGATCCAACCTCACAGCGGCGTCCTGCTCTCCGTCAGACGCTGGGGGAGACAGAGGGAGAGACACAGAGACAGAAAGCGAGAAAGAGCGAGAGAGAGTGAGAGATTATCATCAACCAATGACTAACAGTAAGTACATACAAATGTACTGAGACAAAAAGGTAAATAAATAAATAAGCAAATAAATAAATAAACGAATGAAAGAATAAACAAACTGACACACACACACACGTCATTTAAGCAACCACAACTACCACAAACAAGAAAAGAATCCCACTTCAAAGCCCTTCTTCTTTTTATAAGCATTTTCAATGCAGGTATAATTTAGGCAAATACCACACACACACACACACACACACACACACACACACACACACACACACACACACTTTCTTGGCTCTAATTAATGCAACCACACTGGCCACAGACAGGAAATATCTCACCTAATGAACACACTAGATTCCTGATTTTGTGTTTTTTTTTTTTTTTTTTTTTACGCGTGTGTGTATACTCTGCATTCATGCTTCGAGGACCTGCATTAACCATAGCAAGCTGCCTTTCAGATCTTCTGTCTGCATGCTGCCTCCTTGCTGGACACCTGCAGCAAGTTTGGAGACGACACACACACGCAGTGTGGTAGGAGGGAAGGGACGGAGTGCGCGAGGGAGCAATGAAGGAAGGGAGTGTGCTTTAATTGCCTACATGTCGGTGGGCGCCGGGACGAGGTGCTGGATGGGAGCCAACCCTCAGATGTGGGCGATGTGAAAAGAACCGTCTGAGGCCGAAAAAGCTTAACCAAACTCTCAAATGGAACATCTGAGACTGAACCCCACACACACACACACACAAAAACACACACAATATTTTAGTTCTAAAGGATGAAGAATTGTGCGATTTTTAATAAACATTAAGCTCACATGGCCCAACTCGACAGCCTCCGTTATTACAGCATACATTTCAACTAGATCAGGGTTTTGTTTCGGCTGTTTTTGTGTCCGTTCCAATCATATCGCACTTCCAGCATAAAAACCGTAATGTACGAGGGTGAGTCAAGAATGATCCGCACTGCGGTTACGTTAAACCCTCTGTTGGCCGCACCGTCTCATCAGCGTCTCATCAGCGCTTTCCGTTCGAGGCTACCGTCTCTCCAGTCACTGCTGCGCATGTGTGAACGTGTCACATCGACTCATTTGCAAAATTATATCTGTAGCGATACTCTAAGGGAGGTGAAAGTTTCTTAAAGAGAAGTATTACTGGTGACGAGACAGGGATTCATCACCGCGAGCCTGAGGGTGCGGAACGGAAACATCCTCAATCGCCGACTGAGAAAAAGATGACAGTTTTCTGGGATTCTCGAGGGCCAGGACTGGAACATCATCAGGATAAATGTCGTCAAACATGTGCTCGTCACAGTGAGACGCTCATCGAGGAGCTGAAGCCTAAACTTCGGATTAAAACGCGAAGGACTGCTATCCGAGGGCACCTTGATCCGCCCAAGCGAATCGTTGTTTTGCGGGTGTTAAAGGTGGATCACCCCCCCACCCCCCACCCCCCACCGTCTCACCATCAGCCCTGCCTCTGTCTCACACTCTGATTCAGCTGCACATTCGTTCCTACTTCTTTCTGTTCTCTCGTTTCCTCATTTCTTGTCCCTGTGTCCTCTCTCTCCTGCCTACTCACTTCTCCTGTATTTCTCCTCAGATCCTCCTCCTGCCCAGACTCCAGCGAGTCCCGGCTGAAAAAGGTGGCATTATTTTTAACCATATTTTGACTTTCTTTTCATTTTTTCATTTCCTGTTTACTGCTGCGACCTACGGCATTGAAGAAATGAAAGGGTCTCGAGGTTAAAATCCACATATTTCACTGACACACATCGTGGGGAAATGCGGATTATACATTGCAATGAAACTAAAGGATTCATAAAGAGACTGAGAATGTGAATGTGGAATAGTGGCGGGGGCGGGCAATTGTTCCAGGGCAGGGTACAAATCAATCAATCGTACAAATCTAAAGCCCTTCAACAAACCTGTTTATTTGTGATCAACTCCGACATAAAAACTTTTTTTTAAAAACCCCATTTCTGAACCACTTTTAGCGAGAGTTACATGTATCTCAGTGTAAGTGGTGTAGTCATTCACAAAGAGAAGCTCTCACTTCAGCTTGAGAAACCGCAGCAGCTCGTGCTGTCTTGATCAGGAGCAGTGTGTTTGTGTGTGTGTGGCGTTTGGGCGTGTACACTAAAAGCGCTTGTTTGTTTCAGTCTTACACAGCTTATAAACACACTGTAGCAGTGGTTTTATTTTGACATCACGATGTTAGGAACTGAAAAGTCGCGGTGGGGAGTTGGTTGGAGATAGGGGCGAGGGCAACTGTTGGTGCAAACCATATAATTTTGGGGGGTGGGCATGTGCTCCCCCGTGGGTCTGTGGAATATTTTTTGTTTTTCTGCACAGTTAAGCATTACAATGTGTGAGGTAAAAAAAGCTAAATTCTCTGGTTGCTGTACTGAAAATTCTCATTTACTACATTTACTAGATCCGCCCTCTTTAAAAAGCAGAGGACAGACAGGAAGTCCTCCCTCGCCTGTATGCTGTCAGTGTTCTTCTCATTGAAGAATGCAGAAAAATCCAAGGAGAACAAAAAGCACGACGCTGGTAACATTGTAATCCCTCCTCACTGCTTCTCTTTTATTAGCACCTGATAACTATAAACTCAATCAATCAATGTCCTTACAGAGAAGAAAGTTCAGTGAAGGAATAATACTCCACAGTCCTCACATGAGGATCGTACAAGGGTACACAGACCAAGCAGCTTCTGAGAAAATCACGTCATGTCCTAATGTGAGGACATTCAGGTCACAAAAGGTTAAGAAAACAAAACTAAGTTTCACTAAAAGTCCATATGGAAACACTCCACTCTTCCAACATTAGTTTGGAGCAGAGCTGTGGGGATTTGTGCTCATACTGTACATCTACTCGTGTGTGTGTGTGTGTGTGTGTGTGTGTGTGTATATGTGTGTGATAAGTAGGTCGATGCTCTGATTCATTCCAATGGTCTCCACTGAGGGCTGAGTGCCGGACACTTCTTCAGATCTTCATGGAGCTGGCTTTGTGCACCGTTGCATTGTCATGTTTGATCCTCCTTGTTCCAGTAAGGGAAAGTCTAAAAACACTACTTACTAAACTTTGTGGCAGGGGTTTGGAGAAGGATGTGAAATGAACGCGATTCTATTCCGCTTTCATAGCGCCCATGAAGAAGTCTTTTCTCGTAAACGCTGTGCAGGTTTATCACGCCTAGTCTTCAGAATCAGACGCAAAATTGTATACACTGTACATGATGTTCTTATCTCTGAATCGATCAGATTATACCACAGTTAGTTCCAAGCAAGTAATCTGATTAGACGAAACTCATTCCATGAGTAGCGGTACACAGTAGAGCGTATGTATAGCTCATGTATCTCAGGTATTCTAACAAAGTAGCTCGGAACAATCTGCAATACTGGAAAAGAGGGGAGAGCAGCTGCCTGACAAAACCCAGAGGTGGCAAGTAACGAGTTACAATTACTTGAGTAACGTTTTGAAAAAAAATAACAATAAAAATAACTATGAGTAATAGTTTTTATTTTACTAAGTGGATTTACTAGATCTTACTCCGCTACACTTGTTACTTTTCTAACCATTTATTCTACACATGCAGCCGGTGGATCTACCGCATGACTGTTTAACCAATCAGACGCAGCAACAATAATCACATGACTCCGATTGACCAATCAGCCAAAATAACAATAACCACATGTAGTTACAGGACCACACTCAAACCCGGCGGCATATATATAAAATTTCTAACAAAAATAAATCGGGCATAATGATTGAAACAGTTACTCAGTACTTGAGTAATCTCTTTACCGAACTTTTTACTTCTACATGAGTAATATTTTATTCAAGTACAGCTACTCTTACTCGAGTACATTTCTTGGCTACTCTACCCACCTCTGGATAAAAACCCACATATAATACCGATCAGGGAAGCGCTTTTAGAAAGTAAAGAAATCACACCTGATAACGTTGTGTCATCTTTAACAACACTTTATTAGTTAGTAATAAATTACAAATTACTAATAAAATACTAATAAATTATTAGTATTAAGTCATTAGTATCTTAGTAATTACTTCGAAGTCGTTACAAATTGGCTCTGAACTGTCCGTGTGGTTTAAATGAACCTTCGAGCTGCAAAGATAACCAACTTCTAGCTAAATCCCAAATCTAATCAGGTGTGTGGAAGAAGAGATTCTAACTTACACCCTACATACTGTAGCACACTAGTTTTACGTTTAACGATATTTGGGATTTCAACCTGAAAACATGAAATTCAGCTGATATTCTAAATCTCGTAAGTTCCTCGGATCTGTCCTCCACCTCCATTGTTTCTTCTTCTCACCTTTTCGGTACGCACTGTCGGAAAGAATTAAAACTACTACTTACACTAGAATTAACAGGTGGAATTAACGCTCGCCAGCGACAGCATCTGTAAGTCGCCAGCTCCGTCAGTCGCGGTTTAGTTCTACCAGTCGTGTAATGATATGTGCTGGTGGACAAAATAAGCGGTTAAATAAAAATACAAAATCACAACCTGTTGATAATCAGTGATGGTTGTAGAACACATCACAGCTGTGCTGATATTCAGTACAACAGCACAAGCCCTTAATTACTGCCCGATTTAACACTGAACACAAATTTCACATCAGAGAAGAAGAAAAAGAACAAGAACGACGACTAAAACGAGAGAAGAACAACATGAACCTAGCCGAGAGGGAATTTGTCATGTCTGATCATTTAGTTTGTGCGCTCGCACACAACCTCCCCCTCCCGCAGCCGTACACACACATGCTGAGTGGGAGTTATGTGCAAGGCTTTAATGATCCAGTGTGGCTTTGCAGAACACTGTGTAAGCATGGACTGGTGTCCTCTCCAAAAGCCAGAACCATATAATGAACTCCAGGTCCAGGGCAGAAACATGATTCACTATTCTGCTGGCTGCAGTGTAATGGAGTTAAACTAACGAGCGGGCTCGGATCGCGGATCCTCGTGTTCGGAGATACGCTGCCCACGAAACCCACAGGGACGGTGTTATTGGATTAAGAAATACACGAAAGGCTGCTTTGCCTGGCTGCGTGCACACTTGCAGTCGACATATTTGCTATGCCTTTATGATGCATGAGAAAGAAAGTGTAGCCTTTGGCTAATCTCATTAACTATATTAAGATAAATTAATATGGGAAGAAGACTCGTGGAAATTACAGACGTGGGAATCACCAGGGGCCACCTGATACAATATCATCATGATACGATTTTCTCATGCATCCAAGAGTCAACTCAAGAATGCATGATCGAGCCACCATCCTCCTGTCTGGAAACCCCTTTGAAAATTGATCAAAGATTCAGAGATTGTGAAATTCTGAGAAAGTCAATCAGAAAGACCTTATAGAACAAATTCTATCAAATGGCACAGGAAAAAAATGCAAAAATCAACAACAAAAAATAAACAAAAAAAACAAATGAGCAGAAGAATGGAGGTGTAAAACCGACTGACATTTACGGAAGACTTCAAGCACGGGACAGTTTAAAGAAGGTTTACGTCCGTGAATGATGATCGCGGTCAGCTTGACAATCGCGTGGTAAATTTCTCGCACATGCCCGGCGTGATGGTACTTTTGCCTTACTTGTGTTCTTAATTCAACAAAGCAAACCAACTTATAAATTAAATTTTGTTGTTTTTTTGTGACCTTATTATACACATTATTATTATTATTATTTTAATAATGCAACATTTCTTTTTTTTTCATGAGTATATATTAAATAACAAAAACAAAAACGTCTTACAAAACGTTTATGCTGTCTTACATCAAAAGAAACTAGATTTATTACCATTTATATGCATTAATAATAAAAAGAAAAAAAGTCAGGACACTCAAGTTGGTATAAAGGACGGCTTTCAGATCGTTTCTTGATATGACTGTGACATTTTGCACTCAGCTATTATATAGCCCTTCAAATGGGACAACATTTACCGAACCTCCAAATGCTTTAAAACAACGTAACGATCTTCTACATATGCTGCAACATTTGAATCACCCGAACTTACATTTAAACAGTACAACGTTTTTTTTTTTTTTTTTTGACAGATGCCTAACAAGTAGACGGTTCATTAATTATTAATAAATGAAAAATCTCTCTTCAAGCGCTTAAATACAGCTTGAGAAACTGAAGCGGGAGATGGAGCGATGCAGAGCCTTAGCGAGAACTGAGCTCCTTTTGTTCGTACTGCCACTCGGCCTTGAGAGCTGCCCAGATTTCACTCGCGCACACACACACACACACAGACCAACACTGTCTGACATGAATTAAACAAAAAAACAAAAAAACAAAAAAAAAAAAAAAAAAAGCTCAGAGGGGAGTCGGCCTGTGAGACATACTCAAGCTATTTTAACCAACACTGAGCTACTTCTAATTTTATTCCGAATCAGACATCAAGACCGAAGTGTGTTTTCACTTTCCAACAACTCCTACTGTAAAAACTGACCTGGCTAACAATAAATAAAATTCAGTACAGCAATCTGCCTCAGTTTAATGCTTAGACATGCTCGTGCTACTGTACGTGTTCATACATCACACAAGACGTTGTCTGATAAACGCACACAGAGCAGTAACACAAACACTAAGGACAGAGGTTGTGATGATGTTTTGACTCATGCTTATGATCTCTGTACATCCCCTCGTGTCAGACCATTTCTACATGTTTGCACCATTGAAGGGGTTCCTGGGAGGCCAGCGTTTCAGACGTGACTCACGCACCTTCAGCTGAGAGAACGTTCGACTGTACCTCCTAGCACTACTGAGACTCTGGGATAAGTGCATTAGTGGAGCAGGGGACTATACACAGTAGGGACAGAAAGGGACACCGTGACCCATGTTAAAAGCGCTACACACATAAAACTAAGCTGAATTGAACATTGTGGTTAAGAAAAAAAAGACTAGAACATTTGGGAATCAAAATCTGACCTCCGTGAATATTTCTTATTCACATTTTTTACATTTTTTCCCCCTTCACACGACTTTGACAGGAAACGAATTGCACATCTTTACTTCTCATCTTGGTGATGACAAGAGGCTGATAAAAATATGAAAAAAGCACTTTTTCCTCCTCGAGTCAACATTTCAGTTCAGACAGCGCCGAGGTGCGAGGTTTCACTCAGGAGAATAACTCGCACAAGCAAAACTGATGTGCGATGACACCCGGCTATCACGCCGTCTCCTTTCTTTTACTTGTCAAATCCGCAGGCTCTCGATCATCCCGTTCCTGATGTGCTTCTCTCGCTCTACGCAACTATTGTCTTCATCTCTCTCTCTCTCTCTCTCGCCTCATCCAGCCTCCTTGGCAGATAGATTCATTTTCTCGCCTCTCGTTTATCTGCTTCCTATTTCCACTGCCATCACCTCTGTCTTAATCACGGTCACCTTCACAGCCTTCTGTCTCTGTCCCTCACCGCCTCCCTTTCTCTGTGTAATCCACCGTCCCCGCCATGCAATCTAAGAAAAAAACATGATTAGAGGCGCATTTATTTCCCTCGCTTTGCTCTCTGCTACGTTTTTTCATTTCGTATTCATTTCAATACATCCTAGAGAAGTGTGGAGAAAGAGAAGAAAAAAAAAGACATACGAGAGATGAAGAATAAACTGCTGATCAGTTTCACTGTTCGATCTTGAATACATTCGGTGAACAATCTGTCTCTCGGTGAGACCACGGTTGTCAAAAGGTTGACTGTGTAGAATAACAATACAAATTAAAATTTTAATTTTATTTGTCACATACACAGTCATGCACAATACGATATGCAGTGAAATGCTTAAACGACCTTCTGTGACCTTAAAAAATAAAAATATTATTAATAGGTAATAAATTTGGACAAAAAGAAATAAAATAGAAAATAAATCTAGCTAAGATAGGTAAAAAAAACCTAGCTGTACAAATATGGAGAAGAGATGATTTCTGTACAAATATAGAAAAATATAGAAAAATAGAAATTTTAGTGTGGAGATTTAGTGGGAATTTAAATAGAAATGGCCGGGGAAAGTAACTTGTGTGCAACACGCAAAGAAACGAAATAGAAATATGTAGATATGTGAATGTGCAGGTGTGTAGTGTCCACAAGTGTCCATGAATGTCCAGAATGAGTGCAAAAAAGACAAATGTCCAAAAGTGTGAATGTGCAAAATGTAAAAACCGTCATTATGTCTCTGTATAATCCGCTGCTACACTAATGCACTTATCCCAGTGTTTCCCTCGTGCTTGGACGCCATCAAGGTAGAAGGGTTTCTCATCATCATTTTCTACCTCAGAGCCGTGATCGGACTGCCAGCTTCGTCTGAAACACTGGCCCCCCAGGAACACCTTTAATGAGCCAAACATTTGGAAATGAGTGCAGTGGGCTGTGAGGGGTCGTCATTCACAGACGTACGGCCTTCTTTTAAACCTTTGCACCGTTCAGATATTTTACCGTACTGTGCTTGAAATCTTCTGTACACATCTGTCTTCTGTAAAGTCCTGGTTTGACTTGAACTTAACCTGTAGTTACTGTAGCCTTCCAGTTTGACTGTTCTCCCTCACCAACAAGATGCATCGTGTATAAATCACACATTTTTCACTTTTCTCAATCACATTTTGTCGTACTTGTGATATTCCCCATGAACATTAAATGACTGACGCTTTCTTCTGCTGCCATGTGATTGGCTGTTTGAATAAATCAAAACTCGTGTGAATAATCAAAATAATACACAAGGTTTCCTTTTCATCCTGGTTATACGGTGTCCTTCAATCTGAGCGACAACTAATTAAGGTTAATTAAAAACTAAAAAGGTCTTTTCACTGTGACGTCGCGACACTCATGTTCAACAAAGTGAATAATGACATCATCGCTTACCTTGCTCCCATTCTTGCTGTGTATCCTTAATAAAGCTCTGCCTTTCCATCTGCACGCGTCTCTCTCTCTCTCTCTCTCTCACACAATCACAGCAATCAACCTGACTTAAAGTTCATACTGTCCTCATCAGTGTCCTCATTCTCTTCACTCTGCCATACGAGGCTTTAAAAAGAAAAGAAGCCATAATTCCAGAAGACACAAAACTGGAGAAAAACAAGAAGCTGGACTCAAACAATCAGATAGAAGAGTGAAGGAAAGAAAACTAACGGGGAGACGCTCCAACAATGCGACTGTTTGTTGACTTCAGGGACACGTCAGTGTACAGACCCACACACTACATACCAGCCTGTGTCTCTTGCTCTCTCACAAACACACACACACACACAGCAATACCAGGCTAATAGTGCACAAATACAAACAAACTACATACCAACCTTTACAAAAAACAACTGCTGGCTGAAACACACACACACACACACACAGTCACAAACACACACCCACACACACCAGCAAATGAAATACCCTTCCTGACATAACTTCAGATTTATCTACAAAAACTCAATTGAAAGGAAGTGATCAGACTACAGAGGGAATCTCTAACAGGAGTCGTTTTTCTTCCTACAATCATAGAACGTTTGATCCTAAATAATGAATGAATCATGCATACTTAAAAAAATAAACAAATAGTGAATGACAGGGTTGTGTATTACCGAAATAACAGCACGTCCATCCTGAACTGATTTGTTCCTTTTGACCAAAAAAACAAAAACAAAACAAAAAATATTATATTATATATATACACACACACACAACGCTGCTGTCGAATTATTGGCCTGTGTCAAGGAGCAAAGAAAACAACTAAGGAGATTCTGTATTACTGGAACAACTGTAGGGTGAGAACTGTCCAGGGTGTTGGAAGGATGAAAAATCACGAGCGGGGATCACATGAACACATGGTGCAAAGTTGCAAAGTAAAAAAAAAATATATATATAATAATAATTACAAAGATTTTAGTAAACATTTTTTTTTTCAAAAATGGAATTCACAGCCATGTTTAATAGTGAAAGTAAGAAAGACTCACAGGATTGAGACGAAACAGCTGTGTGGACACGGGACGAGGACTTGTACTGTACATGTTTACAACTCGTACACGGGGACTCGTTTTACAGACGCTCCACGACATTAACAAACGTAATACTTATAAATCACTTTAATTTTTAAAGGTTTTAATTGAATAATTATTGAAGAAGTCTCAGTTAAATCAATCAGTTTGATAAACAGTTATCAATCCCAGCAACATCTCAGACAAGAACAGAAACTAATCTGCCTCGAGCATTGTACAGCACTTAATCAAGCAAAATCTTACAAATATGCAACATGACAATTATTAGTAAATTATACATCAGAATTATTTGCTGTAATATACAGTATTGTGTAAAAGTCTTGAGCACCCCGCCCCCCCCCCCAACCCATTTCTTCATCATAATTTAAATTAAACGGTAGAAATGAACGTACCTAAAGATACAGTTTAAAAATTGATCTTTTATGTAACAACCTCAGCAGCAGCCTCATTTCCCCTCTCGTCTGTTCCGACCACTCAGAGTTCAGCGTCACCACTGTACTAACCACCGACCGGCCTGATCTTCGGGCATCACAGGTCACCGTGTGGTTTAACAGACAAAAAGCATTCGTCTTAAACTACTCGGGTACAGAGAAATGAGAGCCACACCGGAAATAAGAGGCAGAAAATCCTTCAGTAAGCCTGAGAACTATTTCTCAAGACTGCATTAAAGACACAAGAAAGTCTGAATCTTAAAAAACTAGAAGATCTGGGTTGCTACTTAATACGGTAATTGTATAATAGGTATATTAATTTGCATTAGAGAAATACAGTAATGAACAGTAACGGTACATTAAGGAAGAACTTCTGACCAATCAGATTTGAGTATTTGGTATAAAAAGACCATTTCATAAGACAGCAAAAAATTTCTAATGTGCGGACGAATTAGATACACGTTTGATTTTCTCAATCAAACATGGTTTAAGGCAACAATAAAGGCTCGTGTGTAGCGCGAGTGTGTGTGTGTGTTTTTTTTTTTTTTAATGCATCACCAAATCGAGGTTTGGATATGAACTGGTTTTTGCCTCAAAAACATCTGGGAGGACGCACAGCCTGAACGTCCCATGCGCAGGCCAGCAGACACAGCTGTTACAGAGGTGAAGGGAATCCCCCGGTCACACACGGTGCGGTGAAGCGGACTAACACACCTGAAAACCAGCGCTGACACAGAGTCCGGAGCTCCTCACAAAGGGCGAGACCGGGAGAGGACGAGATGAGCTGACGGACGACCGCCGCTCTCCCGTCTTTCTATCCTTTTTGTACCATCGTTCCTCCAATGGTTTCCACCTTTCATTTTAATATTTGTTTTTCTTTTTTCTGCAGCTTTCAGTACATTTTTTTTTCAGTTTTCCTTTCCAACATTAATTTCATCTTCCGTTTATTCTTTTATTCCACATTCCTTCTAACTTGCTACCTTTCCTTCCTTTCCCCCAGCCATGTTTTTTTTTCCACCTTTCTCACTTCTTCCATCTTCTTTCTACATCCTTTTTTTTCTTCCATCATTCTTTTTACTTTTCCTTGCATCCTTCCCATTCTCCTTTTGTCCTAATTGCCCTTCCTTGCATCCCTCCATCTGTCTTGCTTTCTACCTTCCCTTCCATCGACCTCTTTAACTTTCCTTCATTTCTTCCATCTTTCTCTACCTCTCCTTCCTTTCATCTTGCTTTTAATCTTTACCTTCTTTCACCTTCACTTCATCCCCTTTTGTTTTTTTTCCCCTCTTTTCCTCTTTCTTTCTGTTTTTCCTCCAGCTGTTATGACACATTGATCTCGGTGCTCTTTAAAGTGGAGCGCGCGCATGTGTGTGTGTGTGCGCGCGCGTTTACACTCTGTGAGAGCTCCATGCCGCTGTCACACCCTGAAGGTTTTATGGCAGCGTTTCCCTGACCAGAAGGCGTACATGTGTAAAAGAGTGTGCTGTAGGTCTCCGCACAAGCCAAGGCTCGCAGCTGAAATAAGAACAGATAAAAGACAACACAGGAGGAGAGAGAGACAGAGAGCTGAAAGGAAACCAGACGGTACTAAAGCTGCATCAGCACCTCGTCATCTCACAGCAGCAAAATGTCACAGGAGCTCTCACAAACCTGTACCTAACTACTTCAGCTCAGTGTGTGTGTGTGTGTGTGTATTGATGTGCAGCTGCAGGAGGTTTTTCAAGTCGCACAAATGACAGAAGGAACCGATCAATAGAGATTAAATCAAGGCTTCAAAAACAAACTTTTTTTTTTTTTTGCTCAAAAAAGATTGTAGCCCATCTGCTTCAAGGGCCAATGTGTTGTGAGTTCCTTCTGCATACTTCGGTTGTACTGAGATGTCATTTGAGTTATTGTTGCCTGTCCATCAGCTTGAGCAGGTCTGGACATTCTCCTCTGACTTCAGGCATCTACAAGGCTTCCTAGACACCTGCTGCTCTCTGGATTTCTTCTCTTTTTAAGACCGTTCTCTGTAAACCCTAGAGATGGTTCTCTGTGAAAATCCCAGTACTTCAGCAGTTTCAGAAACACTCGTTCCAGCCCGTCTGGCACCAACAACGACGCCACATGCTACACTGGGTCTTTAAATCACCGCTCTGATGCTCGAGTTGATCATCATGACTGTGTCGATGAGCATAAATTCATTGAGTTGCTGCCATGTGATTGGCTGATCAGACATCTGCATTAACGAGCAGTCGAACAGGTGTACCTAATGAAGTGGCCGGCGAGTGCATCATTTCTGGAATATTCATAAGTGTGTTCATTATAAACAACAATGTTCTGCTGACGAGTTGGCAGAAAACCTATATACTTCTCTCTCTCTCACACACACACACGCACACGCACACACACACGCACACACACGGTATGAGGTCTGAAGTGTTGGCAGCCGTTTTGTGTTACCACGTGTGAAACAACTTCACAGCCTGTCAAAAGTCAGTATCAAATGAGTCGTGTTTCAAGGGAAAACACAAATGTCAAGTTCTCTCTCTCTCTCTCTCTCTCTCTCTCACACACACGCACACACACAGATGCTGGAGTTCTCATGCTGGTGCTCATAAGATTCACACACCCGTACGCACCTGCGAACCTCGCGTTGGCGCGGCGTCGAGACGGAGACACCAGCTCTTTGACAATCTGAAGGACCTGCATGGTCAACTGATAGGGGCGGAGTCGGAGCTTGAATAAGAGGCGGAGTCAGCGACAGAGGCGGGGCATGCTGGGATGGGCAGAACAAGGGTCGTCTGGAGATCCCCGGGAGTCTCATGGTCATCGTGTGAAGGTCGAGACATCACAAACACACACCCCTACACTCACACACACATATATGCTCTCTCTCTCCCCCCCCCCCACCCCCCCCACACACACACACACACACACACGTGTGTGTATACAATCCGAGCCTTATTGTCAGTGCTTTTCTCTTCCTCTCATCCACGTTAAATCCTCATGCAGAGAAAAATTTGCTCTTGGTGAAGTTCGGTCTCGGCGACGGAAACAAGCGGGCTCCTCCGCTTCACGCTCCACTCCTGATTAGCCGCGGGTAATTACTGCCAATTTCCGGCTGTGACCCTTAAACCAGTCCGTTCGTGCGGCGGCGCAGCTTTAGCGGTGCAACAAGTCGCGGGGTGATGTAAAGCTCAGAGTTCTCCACTGAAGCTCGCTCGCACTCCGGTCTCTCCATCTGATCATCCTCACGCCAGTCCGTCCTCCGCGCTCTCACGTCTCCCGGCACACTGTGCTCCGAGTCCAGCTCCTTCCCTTTCCCTCCCTCCCTCCCTCCCTCTCCCTCACTCAGTCCATCTCATTTCTTCATCCCCTCCTCTCTCTCTCTCTCTCTCTCCATCACATCTCCCTCGCTTGCTCTCTCCGCCTCTCTCCTTTATCCTGAATGAAGCAAAGCCCCAACTTTCCCTCTGCTTTCTCTCCTCATCTCTCTCTCTCTGCATTTATCTAATATCAGTTTATTACTCCCTTTTGCTCTTTTGTTCTCTCACTCCTACTGTTTATCGAGTCTTCCTTTTTTTTTTTTAAAGAATAAAGAAAAAAAGACAGGGATGCGGAGAGGGAGGAAGTGAAAAAGATGAGAGAGAGAGAGAGAGAGAGAGAGAGAGAGGACGAAATGGTGAGAAGCCTGAAGAAGAGATGGGCGTAGAGGAAGGAGTGAAATGAAAAAAATGGGCAGATGAGAATGGAGAGAGAGAGAGAGAGAGACATAAAGAGAGAAGAAAAGAGCAGGAGAGAGAGAGAGAGACGATGGAGAGAAGGATAAGGAGAGAGAGATTTCATCCTTTTCTTCACCCTCATTCTCTTTCTTTCGGATCATCTTCAAATTTCAATCGGATTTCCACAGATCCTCATTTCTCTCTCTCTCTCTCTCTTTTTGGTACGTTCTCATTAAAGATGGAATTTCATTACTTTGATGAAAGCAATCAGATGCACTTCAGCATATTTTAAAATCTCTCTTCCTCTCTCTCCTACACACACCACACGTAAACACATTCTCTCTCTCTCTCTCTCTCTCTCTCTCTCTCTAACTTTACCTTTCACTGTGGCCAACTGCATTCAAGGACAGTGTGCAGTCACGTGTTTGTGTGTGTGTGTGTGTGTGTGTGAGCGAGACATAGGACTCCATGTGCTATAATCAATCTCACTCTAATGGCCTTCGTTCTCATCCTTTCTCGGCGCGACTCGGTACGAACGACATCCCGCGCGGCCGCAGCACAACCATCACTCTGTGTTATGAGCGCGGCGGCTTTCTTCTGTAAATCTCCTCGCTAAACACATCACACACCGCCCTCTACACACCGTCTTAATGAGACACTGCCACAGACACAATGAGCGGTCCCTCCCTCGCAGTGAGTGTGTGTTTGAGTGTGTGTGTGTGAGAGAGAGAGATTTTATAATATGCTGGGTGGTATTGAGTAAAGAAAGGCAATAAATCTGAAAAACAAATACTAAAGTTTAATACTGGAAATGTTTCAGAAGAGTAAACACATACGCAAGCCATTGTATCTACTAGTAAGACACACCAATATGTTTGTGTGTTTTTTTACACTTATTATGAATTTAACTTGTAAACATACAGTGTAAACCTGCACAAACTTGTAAACTAGTGGCAAACTGCCCATAATTCCCTCAACACCTTGTTTCTTAGTTTCTTAATTTGTCCTTGTCATAAAAAAAAAAAAAAGCAAAGAAACTCCTGAGCGATAAAGCATGCACAAGAATGAATAGAAATAGCAGCTAAGGGTGGCGCAGTGGTTAAAGCGCTCGCCCCATCATCCGGAGATCGCTAGTTCGAATCCCGGGTGGTGCTGTAACCTCTCGCAGCCGGAGGTCTAGAGAGAGCTGATTGGCCGAGCTCTCTCAGAGGGGAGGGATGAGAGGTACATAGTGCTCCCACATTAATGATGGCTCTACAGCCAATCAGGGGCGTCTGCGAGCTCGCGCAACGGAGGGAGCGGATAGCGCTGTCCTCCGAGTGTGTTACGCCGCCCGCAACGGTGCGCGAGCGAGCAGTTCGAAAAGATGCGGTCGGCTGGCGTCACGTGGTTCGGAGGAAACACGTGATAGTCTTCGCCCCCGAGAAAATCGGGGAAAAAATCAAAAAGAAAAAAAATATATATATATGGAAATAACAGCTAAAATATTAATAATAGAGTTAAAATAATTTTAAAAAATGACGAACATGGTAAAAATAGTTCAATTACAGAGCAACCTGTATTTAATCCGTTCTGGAGACGAGTTCTTAAGACGAAACTTTGCATGTTTAAAGCATCGCAAAACCTCCGTAGGTTATGTAAAGGAAACAGAAATGAGTAGTTACCTTTGAGTCTTTTGGTCCGAGTCATTTGTTCTTTTGCCACGTGACCCTCATAGACGCTATGCAGTGCAATACACAGGTTACACAAACGGTTCTTCTCATAGTCGTTCGTTCTTTTGAATCTATTGCACTGTAGCGTCTGTGGAAGTGACATGACAAAACAATGAACGACTCGGACTAGAAGACTCATGAGAAGAACCGTTTAATGTGTAACCCGTGTACTGCACTGCATAGCGTCTATGAGGGTCACGTGACAAACAGAATAAGTAGCTCACCATCATATATTCTGGTCCGAGTCGTTTGTTCTTTTATCATAATGTGTCCTTGGCTGCATTGTAATATTTTCATTACTGTAACTGTAGCTAAAATTCATGTATGTAGACGTGTTGGGTATTTATTTATTGAAAATGTAACATTTAATTCTATATGATTTCTGATCAATAGAACGAAATGCACTGAATGACATTGAAAAGCATCATAATGATGTGTCCATCATAATGAACTAACTGAAAAGCATTTGTTCATTTTGATGGACGAGATTCAAAGAACCGAGTCGCTAAAATGATCCAAACTTCCCAACACTAGTACGCGCAACTTAGCCGGCATTCGGTTCGGTTCTTTCGTCGATTATTAGCTTTTTTGCTAATTTCTTGCAAAATGTTTTTTTTGCTGAAAATTCATAAAGGACGGCATTCACATGTTGAGGTTCCACTATTGACAATAATGCACAAAAAGCTACATAACTATTTTTTTTAAAAACAAAAAATACCACTTTTAGTTATCCATGTGCTGAGAATGTTTAAGCGCAGTAACAGCGCTAGCTTTAGCAAATCCTAAAGGAATATTTAAGTGATATTTTAAAGCATTATTTGTCGCTGTTACTATGTTTACACAATTCAGTGAATGCGATATAAAACAGCACAACAACTGCAGTCAACTTGGAGTACTGTTCCCAAATCCTAATGTTTACTTCATATCATACAGACATATCGGTTTATTACATCTAAGACGCTGACTACACACTTCACTGCCCAAGAGAGAATATATATATACACATCACTCATCTGAGTTAGCCGCCTAGCATGTTGCTAACAAAACCTGAATTTCCACTTGAATGTGCTGAAGCCAGAAATGACGCAATCCTGACTGGCTAATTAGCACTTAGGATGGAATGCTGAATTGTGATTTACGTGAACTAGTTCATCAGAGTTTTAAAACCTGTAGAAGATTTCACAAGAGAGGTGTAGTGATTAGCACAGTGGCCTCGCACCTCCAGCAGGGTTCGATTCCCGCCTCAGGTAGGGGAGGTGGGATTGAGAGGGTGTGGAGTTTGCAAGTTCTCAAGACAGAGTTTTTGCAGTATTGCAGGACAGAGGGTAGCTTAGTGGACTACTGATCAGAAGGTTCCCAGGTTCAAACCCCAGCACTACCAAGTTGACACGGTTGGGCCCCTGAGCAAGACCCTTAACCCTCAACTGCTCAGACGTATAGTGAGATAAAATATATAAGGATATGGATCTGGATAAGGAAATGTGCCGAATGATGTAAATGTAAAACAGTCCAAAGACATGTAGAATAGGTTCATTGCAGGTTCCAAATTGCCCACAGTGTGTGATTGAGTGTGTATAGGCTCTACCCCACCTCATCCATCCCCCCCCCCCCCCCCCCCCAAGTCCTCTGGGATAGACTCAAGGCCAACCGCTACTCTGTACGGGATAAGCAGTATAGCTAGTCTGCAAGACAAGTTAATTCCTCTCATCAGTTTTGTTGAAGCAGCGATAAACGCCACAAACCCTCAACTTTCTCTTCTCACGACTTTCAACAGTTCAAAGTCTTCCGGTCAGCTTGCAGTTTCTCAGTAAAGTTAAATATACTTGATGTCTGTGCGTCTGTTATACGAGAGAACCTTTTGAAAAATACAGAACAAAAACTTCCCCTCACAGTTAAAGTTTCATGTGGATTATCCAGTGTATTAACAAACAACAAACACATATTGACCAATCAGATCTGCGAATGGAACACCGCTGAGGTATACAGTAAAAGCAGCCGTTCTTATCTTATGGTGACAATATTTCGGTGTCTGTGACGAATCGAAAGAGATCCATCTGTTTGTCTTGGTAAGCTCTGGCTATATATTGACATGTGATAAAGGTCAGCCAATATCTGTAGAGCAAATATTTCACACCAGAGCATGGCTCCGAGACTGAGAAAGTCATACAATGCATTGCGTGCTGCTTTGAAACGTAGTACATCTGATATGAGCAAATAACTGAAAGATTTTCCACTCACTGCTTCCTGGTTATCAGCACTTATCAGCAGCCTTTAAAGCCAGCGAGACCCTCTTAGATGAAGTAAAGAACTGGAGTGGAACAGAACGAAGATGGAAGATGAAAACCACCGGCTCGTCTTAACGAGAGTACGCAGCAACAGGCGTAGCTGAACCATCGATCACACACACACACACACACACACACACACACACAGGACAAGATCGATGGGTCTGTCTGGTGAGTCACTGGGCACTAACGACCAGGCGTGCTCATTCTTCTCCACAGCTACAGGACTTTATTAAATCCTTTTCATCCAGTCACTTACGTGGGGAGTCGTAATCTCATCGAAACACACCAATATCACAAGACTAATGATACATTACAGAATGACACTTTGTACTTTTAGGTTTTACTTCCTGTTATCGCTTACATTCCAGCAGTTGTAACCGTCATTGCGTTTTTTGTTTTTCATTGCTGGAACTTAAACAAATATTTACAGCTTATCGTGTGAACAAGAAATTCGAGCCACAGCTTTATCCCTGTTACAGTCCGCTCTGTAACATCTGAGTGCCGACACTGCTGCCTCGATCCGAACGTGATGCAGATCTTTTTAAAATCCATGTCAAACTGCGTTCAGGACTTTTGATTGTATAGAATAACAGAACGCAGTTATGAGAATAAAACCTCCCTTTATTTTTCTATTAAATCCCCGGCTACACTAATGAACTCATCCCAGCATTTCATTGTGCTTGGATACCGTCCGGATGATTTTCTCATGGAGCCGTGATCTGACTTTGTCCTTCACTTCTGGAACGCTGGCCTCCCAGGAACTCCTTTAATGGCTCGAACATGTGGAAATTGCTTAGAGCGGGCTCAGGATGTGGCGATAACTCACAGCCGAGTTCCTGTAATGTGCAAGTGGTGTTAATGAACGGTTCACGCAAACGGATGCATATTTACCCAAAAGCTATCGACGGATTTTTCATTTTTAATCAGGCGTAAAACTTGCTCAATGTTGACGGGAACGACTCCGGAATCATCCTTCACGGATATACGTCCTTTAAAAACGTTTGCACCATTAAAACGTTTTACTGCAGCTAAGAGTCTCATCTCTGCACTGTGCTGTGCTTAAAGTCAAACGCTTTTTCACCTTCATTCACCGGAAATTTCATCACTCGTGGAATTTAGCAGCGATTACTTACTATCTATAACGACCAAGACCTATTGTAAGCTAGTCTGCAAGATTACATTGTAAGGTACTGTATACAATATGCACCTCAATTTTTATACTTTCACTTTAACAGAAATACACACATTAGTGTCAGGCCAGAGCGCAGCGACTAATCAGATAAACAATAATTAGAGCGCTAATCGATCATTGAGTGTGGATTCTTTACAATCTATTTCCATTAACAAAGCCAAAGTGAAAAGTTTTTTTTTTTTTCCACATATGCCAGATTAATTTCTTATTCATAAATCTGTTGTTTGACACTGCTTTAATTATAACCGGTTTGAAAACTTGATTAGGCTCGTAGGGCACCTCTGTGGTGTAGGAAAAGCCGCAACCATCTGTGCTAGGTTCTGTACACGGAATCGCATTAATCACAAAACCAGCTGTTGGGCGAGAAAGACGAAGTGCAAAACCGACTGATTAATGCTGGGATGCAGAAAAAGGGAAAGGATCTCAGAGGGAGGAAGGGGAAAAGAAAGGAATAACAAGTAGTCTTTGCTCTAAAAAAAAAAAAAAAAAAAAAAAAAACACTTGAAAGCCTTTTTCCAAAATTGCCCTTATATACAATTTTTAAAAAGTGAAACAGAGTGGCGCAGTGGTAAAGTACTCGCCCTATCATCCGGAGATCGCTGGTTCGATTCACGGGTGATACTGTAACCTCTTGCAGCCGGAAGGTCTAGAGAGAGCTGATTGGCCGAGCTCTCTCAGAGGGGCTCTACAGCCAATCAGGGGCGTCTGTGAGGTTGCGCAAGCGGAAAAAGCGCTGTCCTCCGAGTGTGTTATTCCGCCCCAGCGGTGCGTGAGCCAGCAGTTTGAAAAGATGCGGTCGGCTGGCATCACATGGTTCGTCATAGTCTTCGTCCCTCCTGACTGAGTGGTAGTAGTAGCGTAATGTGTGAGCCCCCTAGTGACGGGGAGGGATTGGACATGACTAAATTAGGGAGAAAAGCTGGGAACCCCACTCCAAAAAAAAATAAATAAATAAACAATTATTTTCTTTCAGTCTGGTTTTCATCCTCGGTTATTACAGAAACGGCTTATTGTTTCTCTTGCAGGGATTACATTCTACGCAGGGATGGACTGAGATTTAGGAGATAAAGAAGCTCTGCTTGGATTGTGGATGACAATCTGGACCTCTTAACATTCTCGACTGATCATCTTCACTGATTAGGTGGTGAGACTCCGAGTGTTTAGTTTTCCTCGCTCAACCGGTTTGGCGTCAAGAATATGTCTTCAGATCCTCTTCTAAAAACAAAAGTATATACTTGCAATAACATACTATTTAATATCATACTTATCAGATTATAAATTCAGAAATCAGACCGTAGATCAGGACGATTCGGACCCTGGGGTTGTGTTTTAAACAGAGAGATGTATGAGGGGAGGAAAAAGATCCTGCAGCCTGGCATGACTTTCACTCTGCCTTAAGCACAGCATCAGGTCTAATAAATCCACAGTGAGAGCGGTTAATAAAGTGTGGCTGATCACTCGTCTTTAATAATGCATGATGGAGTGAGCCTCGGAGTTATGAGCTCGAGTGTAAGTGTGACTCTGTGAGAGAGAGAGAGAGAGAGAGAGAGAGAGCAGTTTGAAATTACAAATGAATTAGATGAACTGATATCTGAGAAGTGCGATATGAATTCTTCTGCTTCATTGGTCATCTTTTTTTCTTTCCTCATGAAGTACAGAGTAGAAGTTACATCAAAAGAATTCATTGCAACTGCGGTGCGAGCAAAAATAGATGCCCCGCTTGTGATTTGCATGACAGAAGAGCAGCGTGCAGTGATTTGTTTATTATGGACTGTGGGTGCACCTGTTGCTGAAGAGCATAAACAGAAGAGTTTGGATATCTGCAAACAAAAGAGAATCGTTACTGGTGATGAGACGCGGATTCATCACTACGAGACAAAGTCAAAGTATGGAACTTTCGGAAACAATCCTCAATCACAGACGGGGAAAAAGTTCAAAATCAACTTCGGGATTGGGATCGGAACATTATCAGGAAAAAGGTTCAACAACCACACTGTTGACACTCGAACTTTCTTTGGAGAAGTTAAAGCATCCTCCCTATAGTCCTGATCTTGCTCCATCAAACTTTCACCTGTTTGCTCCCCGAAAAGCAGCACAACGAGGACGACGATTCACTTCTGCTGTTTGCAGCTCAGACTAAAACGTTTTAATGAGGGAATATGAAAGTGTGTTGACAGACAAACAAAGTGCATTGAAAAGCAAGGAGATTATGCAAGAAAATTATTGTCATTTCTAAATTTAACTAAAACAAGTTCTGCAGCCAGAGCGCGAATCATTTTTGATTCACCCTCATAAATGAAACAAAAGTAGTAGCTAATGCAAAATAGATATAACTTACCTTTTGCTCAAGGCTGGCACCTTTTATTTGTAAATGCGGTCAAAAACCACCTCACGTCAGGGGCAAAGTGCATTCAATTCTTTTCAATCCGGTGGGAATTTCTTTGGTTGGAAACGCTCATTAGTTAACGCTGAAGAGAACAGACGGCTAATCAGACCGCAGCCTTGAAAATTCTGAAGCTCTTTGGGTGAAAAAGTCTAGGAGAGTCTGAGATGGAGTATCTAAGACGAAGATGATTTCCGTCATTTCTCATCAAATGATAAAGAGGCTTGATGGGTAATAAAAGGCCATGATGTGAGACTGTCAGCGGTTAGCGCATACCTGTCAATCACTGCACGGCAACATTTAGGAAATCTGTTCATCTTGAACTAAAAGATATTTAATGCGAAGGAAAGTCTTACGAGATGATAAGGTTTTGCGAAATTCCCTCCTTTTTCATAACAATCAAAATTTATGATTTATTAAAATGAATAATGCACATTTCCACCTTTCGCTACAGGATGAACAAAATTATTATTATTAAAAAAATTTATTATTATTATCATTTCAAATCCCATTTAATTAAATGCATGCACTGATTCGCTGAGCCACGTTTTCCCTCTGACAAACACAGCCGCGCCCATCCAGCTGTGCTCGCGAAGTGCCCACAATTCACGGCTTTTCTCTTTCCCCTCAGTCTTCTGATATTTTCTCAACACTGTGCTTGTTTTCCCCTCAGAAACTAGTCATTTGAACATCATTGTAGATCTTGCATGCACGAGGAGCCAAACCTGCATCACCCAGGCAACACACCACTCAAAGGGACGGCTGTGAGGGAGAGCGGATTCACGGTTTATTCTGACCAGCGCGCCTCCTTGGCCGCAGTAAAGTCCTTCCTCGTCTGTCAGGCCGTAAAATGCACGATGCTTCTCCACCAGCCCGGGGACATTTACAGTCTCGGGAACTCCTGGTAATTTATGAAGGAACTAACAATACTGTCCTGGGGATACAAAACAAAAATGTGTATGTGTATGTGTGTGTGTGTGTATTTCTGTAAAGGGTATGGTCTCTATAGGGACTAAATGTTCCCACGGTAGTAGGAATGGAATTGTGGGATGTTGCACACTTTCTATATAGACAGACATGCACACACAAACCCGCACACAGACAGACATGATGCAGTTGCATAAAATCATTAATAATTATTAAATTATTAAGCTGTAATAAGACATAGCTGTCCGCATTAATATGTAATGTGCTCCGCTTTGGAATACATCGTCTATAGGGGTGAATTAATGCACACTAGGCAGATCTTTCTGTGTAAGTCACAGTGTTATGCTTTATTAAAGCTATGAGACAGCAATTATACATGTTTCTGAACTCACTCAATCACCATCTAGAGCCCTTTATCCTCTACACAGAGACCTAGGCACATCCCAGGAGACAAGGTGGGGTACATCTTGGAGCAGTTTGCCAATCCATCACAGCATTTCTTTAGAAACTTTAGTTTCTTTTTATAGTGTATAATAACTGTTAAATTTTATGATTAATGCCAATTAATTCACAGACAGGGAAATAACCCGTGCATCCACAGCTCACTCCATCTAATGGTAGATTTATTTTTTATTTAATAACATGGTGAAAAAAGTCTCTTAACAAATAAATAGTTTTTTTTTTAAAAAGAATAATTTAGAGAGATGAACTGGTGAACATACGGATAACACTGTTTGCAACTAAGGTGTCTCTCACACACACACACTAAGAATTTATTCAGTCACCTTTAGCTTTTAATGCAGCACAATAGCTTATGCAGTGGCGAATTCATGTGTGAAAATGATTCCTCACGCTTACAGAACCCAGAACTCTTCCACAATTTGAGTACTGGATCACGCCCGTGCCATCGGAGAAGAAACACTCCACTGATGTGATAACCTGGTCATCCAGTACGGTCAGGTCGTCAGCTGATTTCATTGTATGGCCACATAAAGTTGCTGAGTCCAGACCTGACCAACTGAAGCGACCTCAGATGGCCACTATGCGTTATTCATCATAGGGTCAGTCTGGACTCATCAGACCACAGGATATTCTTCCATCGCTCCAAAGTCCAATTGGTTTTTCAAGGGCTGCAAAACTGTTTAGACCCAATCCCCTAAGTTCTCATCACGTGAGATCATGTGGAAATGCTCTTACAGTCACCATAGCCATGATTCCTACTGTAATTCCTGATCTCGATCCATGACTTTTCCCCCTGGCGTCTAGGTTGAAGAGTTGGGGTTATTGTGCCTTTTCGGTAGCAGCCTCTAAACCACCCTGGAATGAGCCGCCTCTGTACATCAAGCGAGTCCCTGATCCTTCGAATTTTAAATCTCACCTCAAGAGAATTTTTATAGTCTTTGGCATTTCTACAGCATCAGGACGTACTCTTTCCCTGTTCATTTGTTGTTTTATTTGCTTATTTTATTCAGTGATTGTAGACGACTTATTGTTGTTTATTGTTTTATTTGGATTTGATTTCATTTGATTTGTTTTTTATAGTCTGTTTCTATTTCCGCAGCTATTTCAGGATTGTACAGCCCTTTGGTCGACTGTGTTGTGTTAAATGTGGTTTAAGAAATAAATCCAACTTGACATCTGACTTCACCGCATTTCTTTGACGAAGTTAATGACTTAACATTATCCTTCCAGATTTTAATAATACTGGACAGTTCCTAAACCAACCACAGTCATGACAAATCTCCTTAGTTATTTTCGTGGCTTGATGCAGGGCAATAATTTGACCTTTCTAAAGTGGTTACTTTTTTTAAAACCCAGGCAAGGGTAGGCTAAACAGAGACCTGTGCAGTCCAGCACGCCCAAAATATAACTCCACTCGAACACTTTCGAATCATTAAAGTCTGAAGCAACGTATCCAGTCAGAGAGGGTGCTAGACATTAGCTCTCAGTCGTGTCTCTATCAGGGGAGAAATGATGCCATGACAATATCTTGACAGGAACTCATCCGTTCTTGTTTTAGTGAATAATCTCACCTGAAACATGCAGTCTTATACAGAAGAACCGCTGACTCTCATACACTACAGAACATCCTGTCAGTGTACTACTGTTTGCTTTTACTCTTGTCCACCTGAATATTGGAATGATTTATAATCCCTCTGTTCAGCATCAGCCACAAGAGGAGGAAATTCCCTTTGAGCCTTGTTTCCTGTAAAGGTTTCTTTATGACTTTTCAGGGAGTTTTTTCCTTGACACCGTCACCTCTAGCTTGCTCATTAGAGATCTTTCACACTTATTCCTGTGTATCAGGTTCATTTTCTCTTTCACTTGGTTGGATTTCTCACTGCATGCAATTAAACAAAAGGCAAAACATTGGCTAAGGCCCGTCTTACTTTTTTTTTTATTTGATAGAAAAGGAAACACCTCCATTAAATGCATGTAGAACATATAAAATCAGGCAAGAAAAAAACAGAAGTAGAAAAGAATATTCGAAAGAAAAAAATTCTAAATTGAAATATATTTGTTCAAGGCCAAAACAGTGGCAACTTGTTAAATGCTGGAGTTTGAACCCGAGACCTTCCGATCATAAGACCAACTCATTTTCTCTTTTAGTTCTATAGTCCACGTCTACAGAACATGTCTCATGTCTCAGGCTAAGCGTTTCAAATAAAGTGTATAAGGGATGTACAGTATAAGGAGCAGTCTTAGGGCAGGTTAGGGGCTCGGTCTGTGTCTTTAAAAAAAGTCAGTCTGTTCTAACCGTTTAATAAGAAACTTCTTCAGACTTGAGGTCAGACAGGCTGAGCTGAACAGAAAGGTAAAGGTAATGAAACTTCCGTGTTAATTGCCTTCCTAAGCCTGAATCAGATGAGGACGTCCTTTACTTATCAAATCCCTTGTGAAAACGATTCTACCATCAGCATTCCTACTATAACCACAATCAAGAATAGAGATGTGATCATCCCGTATTACTAAGATCAGCAATCTTTCGGTGTTCCATGCATTACATCATGAGATTGCATCTGTACATGCTTCCTCAAATAAAGATTCTCGAGTTGGATTAAAGTCTAATCCACTTCTACTGCATGTTTATAGAGGAAATTAAACGCATCAACATTCCAACTCATCTATTATTGCTTTACATAGTAGACCAATGAAGCTTGCCCTCTTATCCCTTTCTTGCCCCCAAACCCTAGAACATGAACCCAAAAACAACAGGAAGTGCTTGTATGCTTGACTTTCTCATTTCTTTCCTGACTCGGGAACCTCGATTTCGACGCAGCAGCTGAGGAGAGGTCAAGAGTTATCGAGTTCTTAATCAATTTATATCAAACTGCTGTATCAATAATCAAACCTAACATAAAAAGAAGAAACAGAAATGTTGTGCATCAGGGCGGCTGGAATCGCGGCTCTCGATCTTTCTCAGGAAATGGATGTTAACTTGGTTCCATGGTCACTGTATGTTTGTGTGTGTGTGCAGGTTCCACTTCTTCCCTTCCTGCTGTTTACTATGAAATGTAATCATACTCCTGAGTGACTTCCTTCCCTCGTTCAATCTTCTTTCTGTCTCTCCCTTACACGCACACACTGACATACAGTAAAGAGATACACATATGAAAATATACAAGACAATCTACAGTCATAGGCATACATACACACGTGGACAAAATTGTTGGTACCCTTCGGTCAATGAAAGAAAAACTCACAATGGTCACAGAAATAACTTTAATTTGACAAAATTAATAATAAATAAGAATTCTATGAATGTTAACCAATGAAAGTCAGACATCTAGCTGCTTGGGGATGGTCTTATAGCCTTTACCTTTAACATGCTTGTCTATAATTTTCTTTCGAATCTCCTGAGACAACTCTTTCCTTCGCTTCCTCTGGTCCATGTTGAGTGTGGTACATACCATGTCACCAAACAACACAGTGACTACCTGGAGCCCTATATATAGGCCCACTGACTGATTACAAGATTGTAGACACCTGTGATGCTAATTAGTGGACACACCTTGAATTAACATGTCCCTTTGGTCACATTATTTTCAGTATTTTCTAGGGGTACCATCATTTTTGTCCAGGCCTGTTCCATGAGTTTATTTTTTGTAATAATTCCGTTGAAGCATGGTTGAAAAGCAATGTCTGACTTTCATTGGTTAACATTCATATAATTCTTATTTATTACTTTTGTCAGATTAAAGTTATTTCTGTGACCATTGTGAGTTTTCCTTTCATTGACCGAAGGGTACCAACAATTTTGTCCACGTGTGTATATACGATACATTTAATAAAAGGCAATAAAAGTTGTGCGTGTGTATGCTGGGGAAGAGTTTGCAAAAAACTGCTAAGAACAGCAAAAAGAGAGAGAAAGAGCGAGAGAGATAGAGCACATTTAGTTTTTTTCTAAGCATTAACTTAAAATGTGATGAAGTTTAAATGCCGCACTACTTTTCTCCTGGCAGTTTATTAGCCAAGTTATTAATAATAATTCTCCAAACAAGAAAATTAGTCTCAAACCCACTCATTACACACACTCATTAGAAGCCATGCTCACGTGCTCGCAACACAAACTCACAAATTCGTAGGAAAATTGAGGCGATAAAAACGTCACCGAGGCATTTTGCGTCGACACCGTATTAACCTTAGAAACCACGGAGGCAATTTGCCGTGCCCTTTTCTTCCGGTGCCTTGGTGCCCCCTTTTTTTAAAAGAATGTCAGCAAAATTATTTGATATCAGTAGATGCAGCATGGGTGGGATCTGTTTACTTCTCGTTTCCTGCCACAACCCGCCGCTGGCGCTTTATACAGTACATACAGCCGCTTGGCGCTGGGCTTATTTTGTTGCTCTGCATGAGTGCGTCATACGTCATTATACAACAGTTAGTTTTGAACGAGTACCAGCAGACGGGTGAAAGCGTGTCCGTACGGTCCGGCATAATGAGAAGAGAGAACCTAATCGCCAACGAACATATTGAAAACATTAGAAAAAAATTTAACAGAGAAGAAAAAATAAAACACATTGTCTTACTGTCTCCTTAATAATCGGAACAATCAGTACGCTTATATTTACGCCTGCAGAGATAACTACATCCTGACGCAAGTCTGAATCCCAACTCGCTCTCCTAGGGGCACTACCTGGAGTGTGTGTGTCTGACAATGGATTGTCCACCCAACATAGTTTCCAATTTAACACTATCTGGGATTCGAACCTGGAACCTGGAAGTTAACAGAGCCGATATTCTAAAGTGGAATAAGTGGAAACTTTACAGAACTGATTTACAGAACAGTCCACCACCGCCATGCTTTATTCTCCTCAGGGTTTGCCAACATAGTACACGTAATTGAATTTAAATTTAATATTACTAATTAATTACACCAACTGTCAGTCGCAGAAGGATGTGTGTTGGTGAAGCAAAATAACTAGCTAAATGACAAAAAGGATCATAATCTGTGGATAATAAATGCTTTTTGCATAAAAGCAATATCACACTCGAGGTTGTACTCTACTGCCCACGAATCACAGCCGTACTATATCCAGCAGTACAGAAGTCCCTCCTGTGTGATATTGCTTAAGTAATCATCGGTCTACAGCAGTGGTTCTCAAACTTTCAAGCCAGCGACCCCTAATTGAAGATCAAACAAGATCTCGCGACCCCCCCACTATCAAAAACAAGCAATAAACATAACAAGCTGTTCACAGTATTTTGACTACATTAACTATACATCAAAATACGTTTGGCTCACCTTTCAATGGGAAGGGTGTACTTGTTTTTGTCCGCATAAAAGCTTCGACAGTCGACAGTAGAGCAAGTGAATCTATACTTTATGAATTCCTCCTGATATTTCCGGTGTTTCCTACTTTGGTCTGACGGGGTCTTGCTCTTATGCTTGGTCGATGTACATGGTTCCGATGGCAAACTGTCCACAATTTCCTCAACATTTTTAGATTTGCGAATAGGGCTGTAGCTATCGAATATTTTAGTAATCGAGTATTCTACCAAAAATGTAACCGATTAATCGAGTAAACGGATAAAATGTACTTTTGCTTAATCAAACAGCAATGTAAAATATATAAGAGATAAACAAAGATTAATTGGTTTTTCTTTTTAGAAAAATATACTTTTATCAGCATTTGATCAAAAATAAACATTGTCATTATTCACAATACAAGGAAGACCTTAAAGTTGACCGAGATGAATTAAGTGCATTACAGCCATACCTTCTTATTTTAAAGCCTTTTCTCAGATGCAAAAACTAAAAAAAATTTAAAAAAGGTATTTCAAACGACTTTAAGTATTAAAAAAACTAAGGCACACATTAAAATTAATTATAATATATTTTTATCGCTCCCTTCCATTTTGCAGCCCGCAACAGAACGCTCCCTCAAATCAATACAGCGCCAACTGTTTGCGTCTCGTAGGTGTTTACTGGCGGCTTGCATGCGGAATAACGAGTGGGCCAGTCGCTGCACAGCGATGTCATTTCTTTGAGTCGCGATTTTTTATTTTTTTTAAACACGCAATTTAAACACTCACACTCAATCAGTAATATCTTTACAAATCAGAAATTATTTATTTATAGCATTTACTTGTAATACTGACAAGTGTGTATTATATTCACAAAAAAGACAATTTTTTAATCCCTCTCGCGACCCTTTGAAATTATTCCACAACCCCCAGTTTGAGAACCACTGGTCTACAGTATGTATGTGTTTTTTTCAGAGGAAAAATAACCAGATATAAAAATATTTGTAATATTTGATACACCGAAACACCAAACTGTATTTGTTGCAACAAGTGCAAGTTGGAGCTCGCCCAATACATGACAGATAAGGATAGTTTAGTTATATATACACACACACACACACACACACACACACACACACACACACACACACACACACACACACACACACCGGTGGCGCAAAAGATCAAACATTTCTAATAACTTATGAGGCGGAAAAAGTTGATTTGCTCTTCCAAAGCACCATAAAATATGATTTAAAAAATTTGCTCCTAATGAAATATTATGCCGCTTGCTCAATTCAGACATTTACAATCACTGTGTCTTCTTGTTGTGTAAATGATCTGCTGTGTACGATGCAATAAACATGTATTCCCCTTGTAGAGCTTAAACAGGAATCCGCGCAGAAGCTCTTTCAGTCCGTCCTGGACACACTATGGCTTTGTGCACAGGAGCATTGTCGTGCTGGAACAGATTTAGGCTTCTTCTTATTAAACCGTAATACTGCACCACAAACAAATATATTTCATACACTTTCGTGCTTCCACCTTTGTGGCAGCAGTTTGAGGAAGAACCATGTATGGATGTGATGAGGCCTGCGCGGACATCGTTACAGTGTTGCTGTGTATACAGTACACTACTCTACAGTTATTTTCACTTCTCTCTTCTATGCAGACAACACAGGTAGAGGAAAGTCATCTGCTACATCCAGCACTGTCCGTCAAGCTTCTAAGACGTAGTGTGAGATAAGATGGATACGATGGTGATCTGAAGCGTCCTATTTAGCTCAATTCCTGGGAAATGCTCAAGCACACATGATATGATGCGTCACAATTTTTTTATTATATTTCAATATCAATACCGTCATGACTTCAAGATGCAATCCTCCGTACTTTTCTCAGAAACTGATACAAAAGCCAAATGATCAGCCAAATTTCGTCTCCAGCCCGTCCCACAATCCATCGTCCTTTAAGTCTGAAGCATGTGTGGTTACGCCTTTATTTTAATTTCACCACGATAATTTTAAAAACACAGATCTGACCAGGCCGGAGAAATATGGAAAATTCAGCTTGATGTCCTGCTTCCACATCTCTCCTTCTACCCAAGTGGCGTAAATCAGTCTATCAGGGGCAGATGACTCAGCGCCGGGTAATTACTGCACGCTCGTTAGGCCTTTCACCCTCCCACAGTACAGAGCAGGGGGTAATCACAGTAATTACACACACACACACACACACACACACACACACACACACACACAAAGGTTAAAGGCAGAAAAACAACAACAAAACACTTTGCTAAGAGGGTAGTGTACCATTTGAACACACACACAAAAAAAAAAAGAGTATACAACAGACGTGCACACACACACACACACACACACACACACACACACACACACGCACGCACGCACACCACAAGCCCAGACCTGCACACCCACCTCCAGATGATAATGATTTAAAGCAGACTATTCTTATTTAAGCCACATGTCCGAAACAATAGGAGACCCAACAGCAAGATGTGTGTAATGTGTGTGTAAGAAAGAGAGTGTGTGTGTGTGTGTGTGTGTGTGTAAGAAAGTGTGTGAGAGAGCGAGATAGAGAGAAAGAGTGAGTGTGTGTAAATGTGAGAGTGAGTGAGTGAGTGAGAGTGTGTGTGTGTGTGTGTGTGTGTGTGTGTGTGTGTGTGTGTGTGTGTGTGTGTGTGTGTACTCACTCATACTGCGAGGTTGGTTTGTGGTAGACAGGTGAGCTCCCGGTGAGGCTGTTCATCCACAGATCTTCTCCCCACTGTCCTCATGACCTGCAGGTGAGAGAGCCGGCTGTGACAAAAACTCCAAGAATCTTAAAAATGGGACACGACCACGTGACGACGTGACCGCCGTTTTCATATTAAATGTTCTGCACTTGACATGCCTGTTAGAAAATGCAAAAGTAACAGTGACGACAGCAGACAGGTCAGGTGTACCACGAGGATGCACTTAAGCTCCAACACCACCACCCACAGGCCCAATCCACCTCGAGTTCTGATTAAGCACTAAATGAGTTTGAGACAGGATTCGTTATTGGCGCGCTGGCTGTGTATTAACACCGATGCCCTAACTGACGTTCCCAAATTAACCATAGTGTGTGATGGTGATGACGTCTTGGGATTGGCCTAGAACATTCATTTCTAAAACAAACATGAATATGGACACTGGATATTGTGATGTATAAAGCCATGATACTTACAGAATCGTAGTACAAATTAAATCGGCAGCTAGGTATTGCGATGATATCGTATCGGGACGTCCCTTGTGATTCCCGTTCCTAATAATAATAATCATCGATGACCAGATGCACATTTCTACCTGTATCAACACTTCAACACTGACCGACGAGCTGTACATCTGGTGTAGATGCTGAGGACGTGATAAACATTTAATCGAGTCCTCTGAGAAAGCAGCTTCCTGTTTGCATCAAATTGTAAATAAATAAATAAATAAATAACCCCCTCCTAAACATGCTGGTGTTCGACCAACTAACCCACTAGAATATAATCATACTGTACCTCGAGGTTTGTTCAAGTCAAACCAGGACTTTTGATTGTGAAAGACAGCCGTTATTTCTCTGTTTATAATCTTCTGCTACACTAATGCACTTATCCCAGTGTTTCACTACAGCCTGGACACCACCAAGGCAAGAAGTTTTCTCTGTACGCTGGGGGTATGATCTGAGGTCCGGCATCAAGTCTGAAACGCTGGCCTCCCGGGAACTCCTTTAAAGGCCCAAACAAGTGGAAATGGCTTGAGGCGAGGTCAGGACAGTCTGAGGGATGAGGGAATAACTCCAGCTGAGTTCCTGTAATGTGCAGGTGGTGTTGGTGAATGATTGTGTGCACGGTTGCGACAGACAGACGCGTCTCTTCCACAAGCTGGTGACAAGTCATACATCCATTTTTAAGGACCAGCTGCTAAGCGTCTCATCACCGTGCCGTGCTTTAATCTACTGTATTTCACACCAGAAATTTCATCACAAGTCCCTGTTTTGACTTGAACACCCCCTCATATAAGAAAAATGACACCGCTCAGCGTATATAAAGCTACAACTGCACAGATGTATATACACACGCGTCATCTCTCGCCGTCTTTCTCCCGCACTGTGACTGAGCATTTGGGAAGCTCGGAGCTGTAGGTCTGACACTCGACTCGCTACGCAAGAACATAGGATTCAAAAACACACTAGAGAGCTGCGTTACTCTCCTCGTGCTTCGATCCTTCACAGGCACACCGGCACGGATTTAACTGATAATCACCTAACACGACAAATTAGGATAGTTTTTTAAAAAAGTGGCAGGTTACGATACTGAAAGTTCAAAGCGGAGAATAAAAACATATAAAGAAAAAGAGCAGAAAACTCCTCAGATTTTTGCGATTGCTTGAAGTAAGACAGCAAGCAGTGCGTATGCGTGTGTGTGTGTGTGTGTCCGTCTCAATTCAGCTTCACTCAAGACTCGGGACTACAGCCTCTAAAACTCAAAGCTATCATTATAGTAGAGTAATGACCACTTTCTATGTGTGTGTGTGTGTGTGTGTGTGTGTGTGTGTGTAATAAGGGTAATCAGGACGGAAAGGGGTGACTGAGGGGAATAGAGGGTAATAACAATAATAAGGGTAACAATAGTGAATCTGCTGATACTCATGAAGGTTAAACATGAGGATATGATAAGGACTGGAGAGAGAGAGAGAGAGAGAGAGAGAGAAGGTGTGCCAAAAAAACTCGATTGAGATAAATGTGATGAAACGGTACATATAGGATATATGATAGATGAGGGGAGGGGGTAGAGGAAGAGACCAAGAAAGTAAAGACATGCATTATGGGTAAAAAAAAAATTTTTTAAAGAGCAAATGGGAGATATAAAACAGGAGATAAGTAGAAAGAAAGAAAGTGTGATAGAGCTCAAGAGACTTACACCTGGGATTACCGACACCATATGTCCACCTGTGAGTTAATGAGGTCATCTCAGACTTGTGTGTGTCTGTCTGTGCTTGTGTACAGTGTGTGTGTGTGTTACTGGTCTCCACCCAGTAGGAGCATGTGGATCTGTCAAAATAAACCTAATATTCATAATATTTACATCTGATGGACAATGATAGGGTGAGAACAAAAAGCACACTTTATACAGATCTGTTAAAACTTGTGATCTTGTGTGAACTTTTACCCAAAGTGTGAAGGAGTGTGTGTGTGTGTGTGTGTGTGTGTGTGTGTGTGTGTGTGTGAGATACTAACACCACATCCGGTGTGTATTCCCGCCTCACTCATGGCGTTCCCGAAAAAAAGCTTCCACCTCCAATAAAGTGTTTTCTCTAATTCTTGCTAACCTGCATACACACAACTACGCAAAAAAAAATCATAATGTGCCAGTTGGTCACCTTGTCCTTGTCCCCCCACCCTCCACACACACACACTGAGGAAGTGATCCTGCCTGTCCTTTTCCTCATTCCGTTACGCTGCTGACACATCACACGCTGATGTGTGTGTGTGTGTGTGTGTGTGTGTGTGTGTGGCGTGACAACACAATACAAGCCCGTACTCGTACTATTACACACACTGATTCCACTGCCAACCATGATTCACACAAACCTACAGTATATTTTGTTCAAGGGTGTGTAAAGGTAACATCACGTCATTCCGTCTGAAATTTACTGTTTTACTACGTAAAAAAAAAAAAAAGTCAGCAAGGATACAATATAAAAAAAGGAGGGTGAGTCAAATATCTGCACTCCGGTGATATCAAAACTTCATTGGCCGCACCGTCTTCCGTTCACAAGGCTACTGTCCCGTTCCAGTCACTGTTGTGCAGGTGTGAATGTGTTACATCAGTTCATCTGTAACTGTGGTTTGCGAAAAAAATGGATTTTCCGCTTGTGATTGCATGAAAGAAAAGAAGACAATGAAGAAGTAGAAACATGCATTCGTGTCTCGCAGATCAGCCTGAAACTTTTTTTTAACAAGGTAATCCATGTTGCCAGATCGAGAAAGTGTATTAAAAAGCAAGGAGAGTATGTCGTATATAAATAATATATTTCAAGTAACTTTTTTTTAAGGTGTTAAAGCGAAAAACATTCATGCTTGCAGCTAATTTTTGGAAAATTATTTATGTTTTTTTTTTAAGTTAAATAAAATACATTTTCAAGCCAGAGAGCAGATCATTTTTGCCTCCCCCTCATGTGTGTGTGTGTGTCTATATATATACATATATACAGTATATCACACTGTGTAACCATAGCATTTAAAGTAACCGTATAGTCTGTAAAAGTAGTGTTTGGATACACACACAAAGTATGGAGGTTTTACACTTCCGCTGGTTAGACAATCAATTTTCTATCATCATGTAACTGAATTAAAAGCAGGACTGTTTGGAGAGAGAAATGTTCATGTTCATCATTCCCCTGACACACTCACAGAAGCATTATGGCTGTGTTCATGCTCCAGGTAAAAGTGGTCCAGATCCAATGTACCGAGCAAATCCAGTTTTTTCTTCTTCCTGTTAGGCTGTTCATATTAAGCTATACAGTAAGTCTGACATCAGTACGAACAGATCACGCTCCTAACATGACTAACACACGCAGACGTACAATGTGTTCAAGTTCACTGTATAAACACCACAACCTTTGATTTCATTACATTTACTTTCTGAAGACATTTCTTTTCTCATTTCTTCAAACACAGTGCGGTTGCATGAAGCACCTTCTTATTCTGCTTGTACAGCATCATCACCCCACATCTTCATGAGCTCCGTCACCATCTCGGTCCTTCATCATAATCATCACCGGCTCTTTCCCAGTGCGAAATCATGACAGATGTCGAGTTGGATTCACCTCGAAATCACATCAAACTGGTTTGGACTGTTCAGACTGAGGTCATGTTGCAAAAGATATCAGACCAGCATCTGATTTAGGACCACATACTCTATGAAAGTCAGGACTGACAGCTCAGGACTGCATGTGATTTGTAATGTTTACAATGAAAAATAAAAATCAGATGAACACAGGCTTAGTTCACACTTCTGTCACATCACTACTGTTACTTTTGCCAGACTGGTCAATACTGACTATGAAAACGACGACACGCAACAGATTCACAGGATTGCAGTTCATCAATCCCGTGGTATGAATTATTAGTTA
Organism: Clarias fuscus; assembly: GCA_030347435.1. Lineage (NCBI taxonomy): Eukaryota > Metazoa > Chordata > Actinopteri > Siluriformes > Clariidae > Clarias > Clarias fuscus. Next base: position 12,027,969 of record CM059224.1, on the reverse strand, counting down.
GTCATGGTTTAAACAGCCTATGCCACGTGTACTCTAATAGCAGAATGCCACATTGTGTTTGAGAGCAAACACTGAGGAGAAAGCAGGATATTGAGAGAGGTTGTAAGGTGTTTAATTACAAGTTTAGAATGTTTTAATGAAAAGTGTTCAAATTACACCAAATCAGCCATAAAACTAACACCACCACTGTGTGAATTGACAAACACTGACTATCATTTATTTACCAGTAAACTGGTGACAGGATCATGAGTACCCAAGGCCCACCTATGCCCACAGGATAATGAGTACCCTGGGCCCACCTATGCCCCCATGATCATGAGTACTCAGGCCCACCTATGCCCCCAGGATCATGAGTACCCTGGGCCCATCTATGCCCCCAGGATCATGAGTACCCTGGCTACGACAGAATGATATCAGAACATCCAGTGCATCACGGCTTGCTGAGTTCAAGGTTCTTGATCCAGCCTCCAAATTACTCAGATCGCAAACTGACTGAGCATCCATGGGAAGTGTACTGGACAAAAAAAGTCACACCAACAATAGCTTGCCTTGAGGAGCCATGCCCAGAGAGGCCAGAGCTACCCCGGGGGCACAGGGGGAACCCAAATCCTAGGTGACTTTAATGTTATGGCTGATCATTGTATACAGGACATTGTGTACAAATCGGCTACTATCTTAGACGGCAGTTTTTTATTTTTGCTGTATTTTCTCAAACAATATTTTTTGTTGTTGTTCCTGAGTCAAGTCCCTGATATCAGACATAATATGAAAGAGCATCACTCTGAGCCGTCTTACCAAAACCAATCCTATAGTTTGTACTTTCCTTCATTATGCATTCACATAGAGACCGTATTATATTTAATGCTGAGACATAAGCCTGCTGCACTTTAATAGCTTCCTTTGTTAATGCAATCAATGCATTTTATCACTTCTGGTAGTTTTAACTTGGACACCAATACAACGTGTGCTATCAGTCAGTGTTTTATCTGCTGGAAGCCTAACAAACCGGTAATCCTAGAAAGTGACGGCTGATCAATGGCACGCCTGCAGCAGGGGAAACACAGAGCTCAGCAAAACGGCACTACGGCAAGAGAGAAAGAGAGAGAGCGAGAGAGAGAGAGAGAGAGAGAGAGAGAGAGAGAGAGAGAGAGAGAGAGAGATACAGTGCAGAGAGGAAAGAGAGCAATACAACACTGAACAATGAAGCAATGATGACTGAATGAGGCTGTGATATTAGAGACTGTTTTTGGTCTTGACACAACAAGACAGTTGTCTCAGTTTTGTCATAAACTCGGGGGAAATTTTACGCCGTCTCATTATGCTTTGCGTCTAGGAAGACTGAAAATTCTTTTATAAACAGGGCCAAGACCATAACGTCATGCTCACGGTCTAGCTGCTTTAACACAAAATGTAGCACGAAATGTAAATATCAAAAGTAGAGGAGGTAGGTAATTCAAGAGAAATTTCATTTTAGGTTAGGACGGTACTCCAAGCCAACACATCTGAGCATCTGGTCTCAGTCTTGAAGACCGGTCATGGCTCCATGGCTCCAGATGTGTTGCACACATAGAATATACCTGGACGGGCCGCATAAGTATATCGGACCACCTTTTTAAAAATATATGACAGAACAATGCCAGTGGCGATCGATTAACTAGCAGTGGACAGTTAATACTCGCGCTACCGCTCCTGTGTATTCTGCTATCGCGAGAGCGGCTAAATGCAACGCATGCCAACTGCAGCAAAGAATAAGAAGCGTCTACTGATGGTCATACATGCTCTACAGAGAAACAGTTTCACACAGTGAAGGAGCTTTTCTTTAAATATCACAGGAGAATTTACCATATATAGTCCTGTCAGCTTCAGACATCAAACTGTGCATTTGGGTTTTCTGAGATGTCGTATAGAACCAAAGTTATCATTTGTCTTTTAAACTGTAAATTTTACTGCTACTAAAATATGGAAATTACATCACAAAATGTTTTTATAATTAATTAATATATATTTATAGATTAATATAAATCTGTGCTATTTCTTTGCCTATGTGACTTTTTTTTCCCCTCAGTGATGTTTGTACTGTATATTTGAATAGAATGAAATAAATTTCAGTTCATCATATTGCCTAGGTTGTGATGAAAAAATTACATGTACAGTATGTGTGTGTGTGTATATGTGTGTGTGTATATATATATAAAAAAGACTACAAATCCAACATGCTCTGACAAACAGTGCCATCTTTGTATACCAAAAAGTGTTTAATTCTGGACTGGACCATGTGCGTGGTTGATCTCTTCTTTGTCGTCCCCATCCTCATTGAGTAGATGCGTACTCCGCTGGGTTCTGTCTTGGTCTTAAACTCGACACTACTGCCAAATAAAAGCACCACACTGGGTAAAGCAAACTGGCAAGTAAAGCAGCAAGAGTGTACCAGGGAGGGAAGTGCACTACTGTGTAAACAATCATTAGTATTTACTGAGTAAATGGGAACTACTGCACCAGCAAGCCAAGCAGTGCAGCAGGTTATGAGGCAAAAGTATTTACACTCCATGTACATGCCCTAAAAGTCACTCATATCAATATTTCACTTATTTTAATGCTTGAAAACTTAATCTTAAAGATATTTTTAAGCCAAAACAAGCTTGACAAAAATCATTCCTAGTAATTGCACTATTATATATATAGTACAGATATACTACAGTTATATATTATATACTGTATATAGTATAGATATATACTATACCTACAGTATATATACACTATCTATATAACGAAAACAAGGTTTTGTCTGTACATTGGTCAGAACTCGATCTTTAAATATATCTTTACGTTTCAAACACTGGAGGACGAGAAGACAGTCTCGGAAAATGTTGGGTCTGTCTGTCTGTATATCAGTCTAGCCAAATTTGTCTCCGCATCACACGAAACTGGCAAAACAGAATTGGATGAAACTTTCACAGAACTTGGATATTTGCCTGAAGTTTAACCTGCACCATAAGTGAAATCAGAATGTTGAGTAAAAGCAATGTTATGAACAGTTACATGCCGGATTTAATCATTTACTTTAAAATAAGCTACTTGCTCAATGTTAACAAAACACCTGCACCAATAGATATTAATTAGAAATGCTAAACTGGATATTTTACTCATATTTTCACGTCTGAAATAACAGCGCTGGAGGCACAAGTTAATTCTAACACAATTTATGACAATTTAATTTTTAATACAAAATTGAATCTTTATCCGATTTACTTTTTCGATTTTCTCATCTGGGCTTCATTATTTGGCTGACGACGAAAGAACAACAACTCGGCGTAAACAAACCGCAAGATACTCAACCTTACAAAATTTGATTTCTTTATATTAATAAGCAAAGAAGAGAGTTCTGCTGTACAGAAAGACAGACAGACATGTACACTGAAAATGATCCGCTTATTTTTAGATTTAATCTTTTAACTATTTCTACAAAGTATTTTTGACTTTGCAACAGGTACTAACATATATTTATAGATAGATATATAGACAGACAGAGACAGATATAACCTGTATATACATGATATATAGCTATAGAGACATGTACAGATATTTACTATATACACTAGATAGATAACTAGATAGTAAATATAAAAACAACCGAACAGACCAAAAGTGTGGAAAACGTACTGTACCTCAAATAAACTATATGTAAAATAGGATAATTTATTTTTTTAAAACAACTCCTAAAAACCCTCAGACAGACTAAAACTTCACCACAACACAGTCTCTCTCTCTCTCTCTCTCTCTCACTCACTCACTCACTCACACAATTCATTTCTGTATCGGAGCGACAAGTCTCCCGACTCTTGTGAGTGACAGCCCGCGCTAGCTAATCACGTTTCCGAATCGGCGATTTCCAACCAATAGCGAAGCTCCGTTTCTGTTTACGAACCCGCCTGTCGGGTTCCGCACTCTGCCGCTGTCCCGAGTATTTGGCTAATTAGTTGGCTAGGCCCCAATGAAACACGGCGAGGAGGAAACACTTCAACCAAATGTATTAGATTAACATGCAGGCAAAAAGTACACAATTCCACGCGTTTTTTGTTCCACCTGCGAGAATACACAAAGCGCGCTGTGAGCTTTATTCCGCTTTAGAAAGCGCTGTTAGCACGGCTGGGCTAAGCGTACTGCTTAAGCGCCGCGATTAACCAGGCTGTTTGTGGGCTTGTATTTTCCCACGATAAATCGTTTGAATAAGGAAATAAACGGATTTACCTGGTTTCATCTCCTGTCTTGTCTATCCGATTCATTTTGCCCCAGTTGAAAGAAATGCCCATTCTGCCCCATACCAGGAAATCGGGCGCTTCTTGCCCACTGAAGTGAAGAGTTCTGAAACTCAGCATGGAAAGCCCTAAGGGGCAAAACTCATCCAAACTCCAGACCAGGTGGAGATCCGAGCGCCACGCCCACCTCTCCACTAATCACTGCTACTACTACTACTACACTTTATATACAAAAGTATTTGGCCAAACCTGCAATCACATTGTATCCAAATAGTTATGGATATATGGAGTTGAGTGCCAGTAGTTGTAACCCTGTATGCATTGTACATTACTGGCATCTGGCAATCAATACACATTTTTAAAAAAATTTAATTGAGCTATTTTTTGTTTCAGCATGTTAATAAATAACCTAGAAATGAGCAAAAGAAAACTGAAATTTTTGAAAATAAAAAGCAATCTGTATGCAAAAATAGAAAGCAGCAGTAGCATCGAGTCTGGCAATTGAAATGAACATGTTAGGGTAATCAGAGTGTTATGCTGGTGTTTTATTGGTAATGTGCAAAAAAAAAAAAAAGAAATAAAAAAAAACCTGCATGATGGCGTAATCGTTAATACTGTCGCCTTGTACCTCTGGGGTTGAGGATTCGATTCCCGTCTTGAAAACTCAGGTTTCCTCCCACAGTCCAAAAACGTGCAGATTAGACTAATTGGAGTTCCCAAATGGCCAATAGTGTGTGAATGAGTGTGTGCATGTACAGTATGCCCAACAATGGATTGGCACCCTGTCCAGGTTGTGCCTGAAATTTGTACCAGGTCCTGAACAGGATAAGCAGTGTAGAAGATGAATGAATATAAATCAATTTCTCTCTGTCTCTTGCATGCTCACTCATGTGAGTGTTGCACCTACACATTAAAGGTATGTAAGAAAGGGGCTCTTACATAACAAAGGTGTACGATGAAACATATACTCCCGGCCCCCCTGGCTACTACTAGTACTAAGACTACTGAAGCCCTTTTGGACAGCTTTACATTTACATGGGTTGGTCGGATGGTTCGACCATATTTTAGTTTTTCTTTATTGCACAGTGAAAAAAAATACAGGCCAGGTTACCTGGCTGACGCACTTGGTCTTCCTATTCCTTGTTTTTACTTTTATATCATTTGTAAGTTTCTGGAATTTCATTGAGAATCACTAAGGTATCTATCTATCTATCTATCTATCTATCTATCTATCTATCTATCTATCTATCCATCTATCTATCTATCTATCATGTTATAGCTCATGTATCAGTGACCGGTCTCCATATATCTAACGTTCCCAATCAAGAAACCCCCCAAAAAAATGTATGCTTTTCATATATTTTGTGACTATTTATTTATTGAATTTATGCTTTCTATTTATTATCTTTAGCTTTCTTATTACCTTTATATTTAGCACTGCTTCTTTCTCTATCTTTTTTTTTTTTTTTTTACATTTTGACTCTGCGTTATCTCGGCTATTTTCCTTGGGATGTTTTGTAGTGTTAATGTAGGAGGCGTTGCAATTTCCCTGATCATTTTTTATTCATTGACATTTTTTATTCCATTCTGTTTCCCTCTTAAAATGAATGGTCACACATTCACCCATTGCGACATTACTCGCTCTGCCAGCTTTACAGCATCCTCTGCTGCCTTTGAGCAATCACGCTTCTGACTTTCTTGCAGGAATCCATCTCTAGTTTTAAACTGCTGCTGAAACTTACATTAGTGCCCGGGTCTCTATAGTACTGTACTGCCTCTTCGTCTGATTCTACAGCATGATGTGAACAGAGTGCGATCGTATGACCGTGTGCTGCAAACATTGGATTTCATAGAAAATACGACTTCTGTTATGGGAATTTTATGGCTGTCACAAGGAGAGAGTTAAACAGTATTACTCAGAAGAATTACACTAAACTAATCCAAGCTGAATAGCACTTAAAACATTTATCCATATGACATGTTTAGAATTCAAATGACTACATCATAATCGGTATATCTTACAGTACAAAGCTGAGTGTGACTATAGAAATAAGGTGTAGAGACCTAATCAGTGGCACAGCGGGTAGTGTTGAGCATCTTTATGGGTTTCGTTTGTGTTCTTCAGTTTGCTTCCAGCAGCGAGCGGACTGGCTAAGATATATTTCTCCTGGCAATATTATAACTACTATTGGCAGCACGGTGGCTTAGTGGTTAGTGCTGTCGCCTTACACCTCCATGGTCCGGGTTTGAGTCCCGTCTCAGGTCTGTGTGCTTAAAGTTTTCATGTTCTCCCTGTGCTTGGTGGGTTTTCTCTGGGTACTCTCATAGGACAAATACTTGCAAAGTAGGCTAACTGGCGTTCCCAAATTGTTCATAGTGTGTGAATGGTAATACTGTACATGTAATCACCGCTGGCCTCCATGGTGCCTAGTCTTGCAATGTTTCAGCTCCTTTCAAAAATCAGCTTCACCTATGTAATCAGCATTACAGACAGATTACAATCTATCTGTAGAAACAAGTCGCTGTTTCAGAAGGGTTAAATTGTTGGCCTGCATCTAGCAAAGAAAACAACTACTGTAATGTTCAACACTTTATTAAGATCTGGAAGGATAGGGCTGAAACTTCATCTTCATAAACGCAATACGTTTAACTCAAACTCTTGGTGAAGTTACTTTATAAGACATAGAAATGTCTTAGGTTTAATAGTAAAAGTACCATAAGAGCATTTCCACACACTCACACTACGCAATAACAATCACAGGATTGGGACTAATATTATGCGGAAATAAAAATGAAGCCAACTGATGACCGGAATGTACTGAATGGAAAAGTTTATCAGATCTATTTGTTTTTCCCCCTGATGACACGGACATATCCCAGGACTATGTAATATGTAAAGGAGTGTGTGGGGAATCATTTTCAAACATGAACTACTGTAGTAACCAGATTGTGCTCCACACTCAAATCAGTTGAATGAAATATTAAAATGACAAACAAACTCCAGAATATGTTAGGTGTATGATTCTTAGTGGAAGTTTGCTATGAACTATTTTTAAAGTGCTGCATTAAAATGAGTTTAATCTCCTTCTTTTTCAAGAGTTATTTTTTACTTATTTTTGCAAGAGTTCCTCTGTAGAAGGAGTCTAACTAATGTTTGCAGTGGTTAGCATGTCGCCTCGCACTTCCAGGGTCAAGGGTCCAATTCCTGCCTTTGAGTGAGTTTGCGTTTTTTCCCCGTGCTTAGTGGGTTTCCTTTGGGTACTACAGTTTCCTTCCATAGTCCAAAGACATGCGGATTAGTATAATTGGCCCGCAGAGTGTGTGAGTTTGTTTGTGTGTGTGTGTGTGTGTGTGTGTGTGTGTGTGTGTGTGTGTCCTGCATTGTACTGGCACACCACCCCGCCTCATGCCCCGAGGGCCCTGGGATAGGCTTCAAGCCTTCCTCGATCCTGTACGGGATAAGCGGTATAGAGAATGAGTGTGTGTGTGTGTGTGTGTGTGTGTGTGTGTGTGTGTGAGTAAGATCTGTGACCTAATAAAGAAACCTGGGTAGTTACCTGACTCAATGGCATTGAATTTTCTTTTCCGATGTTTCACACAAGCTTCATTCCTGACAAAGCTTTTCAAATAAAACTGAAAGCAAGAAATTGTCTGCATGTCTTTATCATTCTTTGCACTCATGTGTGTGTGTGTTGAAGTCGCTCAGTGGATTTCCTGTGTTTTTTTTTGTTTGTTTTTGTTTTTTTTGTCAAAACTGATCTGGCTTCATTATATGGTATGTGTGTCCAAGAGCCAAGAGACTAAAAGCAAAAATCATTAAAGATTTACCACTGACTCCTGGTTTACTGTTACAGAAGCTGAGAGCTTTTCCTGCAGTCAATGAAAAATTCATCACGGTGACTAATTAATAAATTCACTGACCTCTTCTGCTGCTGATAATACTGTGAATATTAATGTTACACCTCCACCTAGTGGCCGATGTATGTCACTGCAGATTTTTTTAATTACTGCATATCGTAATGAATATTTCATTCAACCGAATAACTAAATTGTAACTGATTAAAAGCGTGGTGGGTTTGTCATCAGACGGTTGTGAATTCAAATCCCAGATGGTTTCTGGTGATATCCATGATAGTTTTTGAGATTTAAAATTTTTTATTTATCATAGAACCGAGCTAAAGTAAGTAGGAAATTGTCCCCCGCACGTGCTGCTTGCACGTGCAGTTCTGCTGTATTTTGTATACGACTTTTAGCTAGTTTTGCTAATTTAAGGGGGTTTTTTTTGTCTCAGCTAGTCAGCTAATTAGGTCTTAGTTTTATTGATTTTTTTTTATTTTTTATTTATGTTGTATGTATGTAGCACCTGTGTACTGAACTGTATATGTTTAAAATGACAATAAAAGCCTACTTGACTTGACTTGAAATATGCCTCAGTATATCCAAATTACTATACCATGTATGGAGGCACAGTGGCTTAGTGGTTAGCGCTGAGGTCTTTCACCTCCAAGGTATTTGATTCCCGCCTCAGATCAGTGTGCATGGAGTTTGCGTGTTCTCTCCGTGCTTGGTGGGTTTCCCCGGGTTTCCTCTCACAGTCCAAAGACATGCAGATTAGGCTGATTCGCATTCCCAAATTGCCCTTAATGTGTGTGTGTGTGTGTGTGTGTGGTTGTGCCCTGCAATGGATTGGCACCCTGCAGGGTGTACTCGTACTTGTGCCCTAAGTCACCTGGGATATGCTCCAGGACCCCCGCGACCCTATACAGGGTAAGCGGTATAGATGATGAGTGAGTGTGAGCATATATATATATATAATTATCATTATTATTTATTTTTTTAAGAATAAATATTAAGTCCTTTCTGTTTCTTCACACGTGCAGTGTTTAAAAATAACAATTTATTTCTACATTAAAATTAAATACTATAAAATCTTCTATCACTGGGCTTTTGGACTTTTTTTTCTTTTTTCTTTTTACATTAATGGAAAAAAGTATTTTCCTCTTGGCTTTGATTACAACACACATTTGCTCCGGCATTGTTGCGACAACCTTCTGCAATGGCGCCCTATTTATTTTTTACCCACTGATGCATTCATTTTTGGCTGAGATCTTGTATTGATAACAGGAAAATCGAACCACTCTGTGAAGTCTTCTCGAGCACATTCGAAAGACTTCAATGGGGTTATGGTCTGGAGTTCATGTGTTAAAATGATTCCTCATGCTCCCAGAGTCCTGGGATATGCCTGTGCCATCAGGGGGAAGAAAGGTCCTTAGGTCATCAGCTGAATTCATATTATTGCACACATAACATTGCTGAGTCTAGACCTGACTAACTGAAGCAGCCCCAGACCATAACACTGCCTCCAGTCGCCACTATGCATTGATGTGGTGCTGATTGAAAGAAGACAGAGAAAAATGATGGTACTTAGACAGTCTCTTAAATTCCTGGTCAGAAGATGTGGCACATCAGAATGCAAATTTGCGATCTTTAAATCATTAGAGGACTTTTGGAGCCAAGATTCTTAAGTGAATTCAAACTCTTTAGTATGTTTAAATGATCATCTGAAAGGAGTCTCCATTTAAAAATGCTAGATTTGAAATAATTATTAAAAAATAATAAAAATATGCATGCAGATGCAATATTTGCATTTCGGCAGACTCTTCAGACTACTGTTTGTTTATTAATTCATTAGAAAATGCAGTAAAATCTCATATACACTTGAAGGAAATTGGGTGTTCTGGTGCACTTGTGAGAATGTGTAAAACCATTTTGAGTCTCTGATATCCTTTTAAACATGCTTAGGGGAATTTGAGGTCTCTAGTCCGTCTTTAATAAAATGTTCAAATGAATTTATGGTTCGGTTATCTTTACACATTTGAAGTCTCATTTTGCCCTTTGTAAAATGCCTGAGAGAATCTGTAGCCTTTGCCATCCTTTATAAAATTATTGAGTCAGTCTAATGTGTGGTATCCTTCATCAAATATTCAGGAGCACCTGTACTGTTTGGTATGCTTTATAAAACGTATAAGTGAATTTAATTTACTGTATGCCTTCTGAAATATTCATGTGCATTTGAACTCTGGTATCCTTCACACAAGGGCAGAAGGAATGTAATCTACAGTATCTATTGGAGAAAATAAAAACCTTGTTCTCCTTGGTATCTTTATAAAGAGCTGAATGAATTGATAGAGGTATGAGTTATGATGATGAATGAGAGTATTAGGTCGGAAATTCAATTGTATGCATTTGTTTTTCTGATTCAAAGTCTTAGCTTTTATACACTAATGTAAAACCTAATGTAAAAACACAACATTGCTCTAGAGTCCACATTTCACACTTGAACCTGGGTTACCATCAGTGTGAAGCTTGGCATGTTCTCTCCATGTGGGTCTCCAGCAGGTTCTCTGTTTTCTTCCCCCTCCTAAAAATATGTCAGAAGGGAAACTGGCTGCCCTCAATGGCTTTAGGTGTGTTTTGGCGTGTGTGTGTGTGTGTGTGTGTGTGATGTCAGGGTCCATTACCACTTTGAACGGGATATAATGTTGTTTGCTGAACATGAAGGAATGAAAACCTACTAAAATGAACCCTCGATAGGGAAATTAACTCAAACCTGTGTGTTTATGCGTATTATCAGTATTGGCTGAAAGTGTTTTAAAAAAAAAAAGGGTTTGTGTTGCCTAACGGTAGAAACCGTGGTTTATCTTATTCCACAATTTAGGTTGTTGGAAAAACTTATGTGATAATGGAATTGAGCATCTGGAGCCATGACCCATGTCATCTTCAGATCTAAACCCAATAGAAAATTGTTGAAATAGCAATTTCACTGCATAAAATATTATAATCATCACCATCATCATCTTATAATAATAATAATAATACATATTATTTCATAACTGTACTGTATGCCTAGATAGAGTTAGCCAAAAAATGTATGGACACTTCAGAAAAAGAAAAACTTTAAGGACCTCAATCGGGTTTAAGTCCAGACTTTGTCTAGGCCACTCCAAAACCTTCATTTTGCCTCTTTTGTTTTTTTCGACCCATTCAGTGGTGGACTTGCTGGTTTGTTTCAGATCATTGTCCTGCTGCATTAAAGTGCATAATTCATGGTTCCATCAATTATAGCAAGTCATTAAGTTCCTGAAGCTACCATGTGTGACTGTTATAATATATGACTGGTATAATGTTCTTTTTATGAAACACTGTGTTTGTTTTATGCTCGATGTAATGAAACACATGTTTCAAAAAGCTCAACTGTTGTCTCATCAGTTCATAGAATATTTGCCTAAAAGTTGTAGGATAATCAAGATATTTTATGCAAATGTGAGAGGAGCTTTTGTATCATTTTTGGCCAGCAGTAGCTTTCACCTTGGAATTTTCTCATAGATGACATTTTTTGTCCAGTCTCTTTCTTATTGTTGAATCATGAACACTGACCTTGACTGAGGCAAGTGAGGCCTGCAGTTCTTTAGATGTCATTCTGGGTTCTTTTATGTGCTTCAGGATGAGTCGTTGTTGTGCTCTTGGAGTCATTTTGGTAGTCTGGTCACTCCTGGGAAGGTTCACCACCGTTCTGAGTTTTCTCCATTTGTGGATAATGGCTCTGACTGTGGTTCGCTGGAGTCCCAAAGCCTTAGAAAAAGCTTTAAAACCCTTTCCAGACTGATACATGTCAATTGCTTATCATCCATTTTTTTTGTTTTTTTAAGATTGTATATATATATATATATATATATATATATATATATATATATATATAATTATTATTATTATTATTACATTATTTGCAGTGCCTTGTAAAAGTAAACCTTTCAACATTTTGTCATGTTACAACCATTATGTGATGACCATGACAATGTGGCACGTAATTGTGAAGTAGAGGGAGAATGATAATGTACAGTATATACAGTAGATAATAATTTTTTTTAGGTACTTTGGTCTATCCAGTCTGTAGGTCATGAATGCATGAACTAGATTTTCTCCATCAGATACAAATCAAATAGCTTGGCAATATTTCTATGGTGGAAGAAAGCTGATTTTGTAATGTTGGAAATAGGATTTTCAAAGGACAAGTTGCTGTCTGATATTACGACCCAGGTCTTTCACTGTCAAGCTGGTGGTAATAATACATCTTCTAAATGCAAGTTGAATTATGAGAGCTGTTGTATAAATAGTTTTTTTTGGACCAATAACTAATATCTCTGTCTTATCTGAATTCTGTAATAAAAAATTATGGGTCATCCAATCTTTTATATATTTGACACACTCAGTTAATCCAGACAACTTGGATATTTCATCATTTTTTGATGAGATATATACTGTAACTGGGTATCGTCAGCATACAGTAGCAATGGAAATGAATCCCATGTCTTCTAATGATGTTACCCTATAAAAGCATGTATAGTAAGAACAACAGAGGTCCTAAAACTGGCCCTTGTGGGCCCTTTTACTAGCATTACGCCAGACAGTTCTCCATTTTTATATATATACTGTATATATATATATATATATATATATATATATATATATATATATATATCTCCTTAATTAGCAAACAATCTGCACATGACATCACTGATTTAATATGTACAGTTTGTACATTCTTCCATTGACTAGACGTGTGTGTTGTGTGAATGTGAACCTTGTGATATTCTTTGTAGAATGTTTGTATGTATTTGTACAGTAGTGTCTTTGAAAAAATGCTCGAGCGAGTCTGAACTTTGCTGTCTTTTGTAAAATATTCACAGACATTTGATCTGTTATCTTTTGTTGAATGCTTTTGTGGATTTAATCTCTGGCATCCTTTATAAATTATTCACACACGTTTGATCTATGAAACCCTTGAAAGAACTCTCTGGTATACTTGAAAGAATATCTCTGAAAACTTTCTGTCTCTGAAATCTTTTTATAAGTCTCTGAGCGAATTGAAGATCTGTAATAGTTTCTAACCCTTGTCCTCACACTCTTTGTTATTTAAAAATGAATTACAGCTGAATTTGCATTCTCTGCTCTTGTACTGTATGTTCAATAGGATAAATTATTGAACCTGTGTTCCCCTGTGGAATATTTACACAGATCTGAACGCTTTGGTGTTCTCTGAATGTGCTTTAAGACATAGAATAGCTCCCCTTTGTGTAATTCAGTAGGTACACATACCTTGCGTCTACATGCATTTTTAACTATTTTTATCATTCACAAGCACTTGGTATGTGTTTGCAGTTACTCTAAATCTATCCATCCACACATCACCCTCCTAACCAGATGTCATATTTACAGTCATGCTTTTCATACCTGTGGCTTCTTATTGTCCACTTCATTAGACACACCTACCTTGTTGGTACACGGTTCAATAATGAGCTTGGGTGGAGTCTTTCATTTTCTCCACATCTTCATGTCATTTCCTGCAGGTTCTCGGGTTTCCTTCCATTGTCCAGAAACATGACGGTATGGGTCATTAACTACCCCCTGGTGTTAATGAGTGTGTAGACTTTTTTAGGATTGGCGTCTCATCTGAGATTAATTACCCTGCCTTCCTTGCACCCAGCGTTCCCGGGTCTGGTTCTGGATCCACCATGACCCTGACCAGGATAAATCAATTACTGAAGATGAATGAATGATGATTAGTAATGAATTATTTATCAGAGAGTGTGCGGGTAAGGGGGAAGAAGATCAGTGACTGGGTGCTGTGATGCTGCCTAATGCAAAGTGCAGATCCTGTTACCACTTCAAAGCTGATTCATTTCCAATAATGTTGTGAAACTGTTGTAAGAAAAGCCAGTTCATGTTACAGTACATCACTGACATTATATTGCACTCACTCCTTTACCATATTTCTTCCTTACTAAATATTACAAAAGCAGTATATTGTAAAAACTGCTTGTCATTTAAAAAACAAAAAAAAATCTCAGTGGAAACTCCTTCCATAGAGGTAGAAATGTTTCATATACTGTGTATATATATATATATATTATAAATTTAGTATATAAGTTTTACCATATTCATGATTCAGTGTTTTTTTTTCTTTTTCTTCTTCTTTTTTTTTTAAATAACAGCATGTTTTTTTAAAACCCATTTTATTGTTACATTTAGATGATGTGGCTCGTCTACCATACAAATCTCTGTGAAATGTTACTATAGAAACTAAGCAGAACAACAGCTGGCTCTGGCACAGCTGCTATTATAGAACGTAAACTCTCTGTGGACAATTACATTTCCAAATTCAACCTCAAATTGATATAATATTTAAAGACAGAGTGATCTTGAACCAGTAAAAAAAAAAAAAAAAAAAAATCCTTTAAGACCTATTTTTCTCAACCCTGACCAGGTAAATGTACTTTGTTACTGTACATATTTCATGTATCTGCCCTTGAGTAGTTTTATTATAGGTTACTTTTTACTTTTACACCACTACATTATACAGCAAGTATAAATATATATAACTTCTACTTCACTACATTTCTGCATAGGATTGCGTTACATAACCTCAAGGGAGTGGTATATTTTAAGCAGGAATATCGCCACCTGCTGATTAGTATGCATAATTGTACTGTATGTATCGCCTTCTCTCTGTGAAACGCTTGATCATGTATCAAGTGTTTGAAATCAGAAGCGGATTTGGTTGTAGCACGTGATGATCGTATGTTCACAAGTGTATACGCTTGCCTGCCTTCACATGACACAGAATACCTCAGGGATGAATTAGAGTCAGGCCTTCTCGTCTAACATCAGTGTCTGACTTCACTGAATTGGATGTTACTCAAGTTCATATGCATGTGAAGGCAGGAGAGTGAGTATTTTTGGCAATATAGTGTAGATGATTTATACATATGAATTAGAAGACAGGTAAAGACTTAAAGAAACATTTTTACGTTCATTGTATTAAAATGATCAGCAATAATTACAGATAAAAAAAAAAAAAAAAACGAACAGCATATTCGTTCAAGACCTTATAAGTGTTCCTTAAGGCAATACAGTACCTTAGCTAAAGTATTTTAGTTTTGGTCACTTTTATTATTTAGTTGAAAACATACTATAGTAGAGCTCTGGATGGTCCGTTTCCACTGTAGCACAGCAAACGGTAGGGATTAAATGATAACATGTGTAGCACCGTGGTACTGTAGGTGTGTATCATGTTAACATGTTGAACTTGTATTTGCCTGAAATATACACACGTGGACAAAATTTTTGGTACCCTTCGGTCAATGAAAGAAAAACTCACAATGGTCACAGAAATAACTTTAATCTGACAAAAGTCATAATAAATAAGAATTCTATGAATGTTAACCAATGAAAGTCAGACATTGCTTTTCAACCATGCTTCAACGGAATTATAAAAAAAAATGAACTCATGGAACAGGCCTGGACAAAAATTATGGTACCCCTAACTTAATAGTTTGTTGCAGAACCTTTTGAGGCAATCACTGCAATCAAACGATTCCTGTAACTGTCAATGAGACTTCTGCACCTCTCTGCAGGTATTTTGGCCCACTCCTCATGAGCAAGCTGCTCCAGTTGTTTCCGGTTTGAAGGGTGCCTTTTCCAGACAGCATGTTTCAGCTCCTTCCAAAGATGCTCAATAGGATTGAGGTCAGGGCTCATAGAAGGCCACTTTAGAATAGTCCAATGTTTTCCTCTTAGCCATTCTTGGGTGTTTTTAGCTGTGTGTTTTGGGTCATTGTCCTGTTGCAAGACCCATGACCTGCGACTGAGACCCAGCTTTCTGACACTGGCCAGCACATTTCTCTCTAGAATCCCTTGATAGTCTTGAGATTTCATTGTACCCTGCACAGATTCAAGACACCCTGTGCCAGATGCAGCAAAGCAGCCCCAGAACATAACAGAGCCTCCTCCATGTTTCACAGTAGGGACAGTGTTCTTTTCTTGATATGCTTCATTTTTCCGTCTGTGAACATAGAGCTGATGTGCCTTGGCAAAAAGTTCAATTTTTGTCTCATCTCTCCTTAGGACATTCTCCCAGAAGCTTTGTGGCTTGTCAACATGTAGTTTGGCATATTCCAG
This sequence comes from Clarias fuscus, assembly GCA_030347435.1. Classification (NCBI taxonomy): domain Eukaryota; kingdom Metazoa; phylum Chordata; class Actinopteri; order Siluriformes; family Clariidae; genus Clarias; species Clarias fuscus. The sequence goes on along the minus strand of CM059224.1, from coordinate 12,011,695 downwards.
TCTGGCTTTTTTATGATTTGTTTTCAACAATGGTGTCCTCCTTGGTTGTCTCCCATGTAGTCCACTTTGGCTCAAACAACGACGGATGGTGCGATCTGACACTGATGTTCCTTGAGCATGAAGTTCACCTTGGATCTCTTTAGAAGTCTTTCTGGGCTCTTTTTTGACCATTCGGATTATCCGTCTCTTTGATTTGTCATCAATTTTCCTCCTGCGGCCACGTCCAGGGAGGTTGGCTACAGTCCCATGGACCTTAAATTTCTGAATAATATGTGCAGCTGTAGTCACAGGAACATCTAGCTGCTTGGAGATGGTCTTATAGCCTTTACCTTTAACATGCTTGTCTTTAATTTTCTTTCGAATCTCCTGAGACAACTCTTTCCTTCGCTTCCTCTGGTCCATGTTGAGTGTGGTACATACCATGTCACCAAACAACACAGTGACTACCTGGAGTCCTATATATCGGCCCACTGACTGATTACAAGATTGTAGACACCTGTGATGCTAATTAGTGGACACACCTTGAATTAACATGTCCCTTTGGTCACATTATTTTCAGTATTTTCTACGGGTACCATCATTTTTGTCCAGGCCTGTTCCATGAGTTTATTTTTTTTTATAATTCTGTTGAAGCATGGTTGAAAAGCAATGTCTGACTTTCATTGGTTAACATTCATAGAATTTTTTTAAATTATTACTTTTGTCAGATTAAAGTTATTTATGTGACCATTGTGAGTTTTTCTTTCATTGACCGAAGGGTACCAACAATTTTGTCCACGTGTGTAGATGTTATATAAATAATCAGATATATTTTTAATATATATGTATAGTACCATGTTTTCCATTTTTATAGTATATAATCACCATTAAACCCATCTGAGTAAATATAATAATGTTCTTCTTTAGAAAATGATTCAAAATTTCTGTTCTGCTTTATATATTAAAAAAACAAAACAAAAAAACAAACAAAAAACAAACAAAACAAAACAAAAAATTCCAAATGAACTGGCAGTGTTTAATTTGGACTCTCTGGTATCTCTGTAGGGATGCAGTAAAGACAAGGACAGGACAGAGCGGAGAGGTACAAGGACAGAGGAGTGACAAGGGGAGCTTCGCCCAGAAGAGCAGACAGTACAGAACAGCGAAAGCCTGTAGGCAGGGCTGCTAAATTTTACACTGTCAATATTACTCCTTCATTCCTTTTGAATTTTTTTAAATTATTATAAAGAGTTTGATGCAGCTAGCTATCATTTTGTAAAGATAAAAAACAATGCTACCATGTGATGTTTTGCAGTGGGTGTTGAATTTTCTTGTGTTGTTGTGAGAATTCTGAGTGTCTCTAGAAATTTCAGTTCTGTTCCTGTAATGTAAATTAACTTTTTACTTAAAAGCACTTTTGAGAATTTATTGTGGAGTGATTTTTTTTTAGAAACAGGCTGTCCATCTACTGTCACAGCAAATTGGGCTGCACAGAAATATACATATAAAACATTTCTATGTATATTTATCACATTTGGTGATGAGATTTTGGTGGAGAATAGATGAAACCGATTGCACTAATGCGTCAAACACAAAACACAGTCAAACAGTAAAGAACGAAGTAAGAAAGGCAGGACAGAGAGAGAGAAAGAGAGAGAGAGAGAGAGAGAGAGAGGTGGAACACTGGAGGGTTGTGTGAACGCTGTTACAACATCAGACAGGTACTGGAACACCACAGCACAGAGAGAGAGACGAGTATTAGGAAAAATGATTTAATATCGGAGACAGAAGCAAAAAACTGCATCACACAAGAACGTACATTTACAAAAATAAGTCTGACTGTTTCAGCTACACAGTTAGGTTAACAGCGAAGGACAGAGAAACCAGAAAAATCTAAACAGCTAAAAGCAAATAAGTCCTCAAATTACTTGTTTTTATCTCTTTGTCAAACTAATACATTTATCCACTGAAGGGGACTAAATACTTCTAAATCGTCTAAATCGTCTTATCATGGAGACTGCACAATATATTGAACAAAATGAAACTTACCGCCTTCGTAAAGACTCTTTGATAAAGACAAACTTGTTTTTTTTTTTTTTTGTAAGTATTTGTAAGCCGAAAGGAAAACTCCCGACCCTCTTTCCGGAAAAAAAAAGGAAAGAAAAAAAGAAAGCAAAGAGATAAAGATAAAGGAAAGCAAAAGTGAAGAAGAACAAGAAGATGTCAAAGGTCAAAGATACCAAGCCAAAGTTCTAGAAAATCTTTATATTAAAACTTAACCATCCTGGATGCCAACTCAGAAATCAAAACTCGGGAACAGCCGCTGGCCGACCCGTGTGGCGGGTCAGACAGACTCCATAGGTTTTTTTTTTTTTGTTTTTTGTATTTTTTTTTTCTTTAATTGCCAGTATAAAAAGTTGCACTGGTACAAAAGGCATAAGTACAATCAGTTTAGAAATAGGAAAGCCTGCGTTTTTTTGTACTTTTTAAATTCCATCCAATGACAGATTCCAAGGAGTCAAACAAACATGTACCACGCTTACATAATCCACTGAAATGCATTGACTTTGGCTTTTCTCAAGACAATACTTAAAACTATTCAAATCCTTTTAGAATCAAACAAAATGATATTAATCTACAGACAACAAGCTTTTTTTATACGGCACATCAGATCAACACACATACAGTATTATTTTTTTTGTCCAAAAAACTTGACATAATAAGCGAAAAATGCAAAGAAACTTCACTTTGTCTTGTAAAATACACTTGTTAAATAGCACTTAAGAGAAAACAAAAACAGAAAGAACGAACAGATTTAAGAGAAGATGTGTGTGGTGAAGAAAACCCCTGAGTAAAGAGCCTCAGCAAGCACTTCTGCAAAGACCCTTACAAGTTTGTGCTTTACTAAACATCTAATGTGTGTGTGTGTGAAAGAAATGGAGTGTGTCGGGGATTGTGTGCGTAGTGAGATTGCGTTATCTTACCCTGTTTGTTTTGATGGCGGCGAAGCGGACTATGTTGATACGCATATACGCACACACACACACAATGGGAGAAGTAAGAGATTAAAATTTGTTGGTTTAACCACGCCTGCCATTTGACCATATAATAGTGCAGTAATATCAGGGCCAGCGTTGCATCTCCTTCATTCTCCACAATATCAACCCAAAAAATGATCTTGGCCTTGTTCCAATACTGATTTTAATACGTCCCCGTTAAATCCCTCTTGCCAGAGCGCTTTGGTTTAATCCCTGTCGCTATTTGAGTGGCAGTGAAGCTACTTTATCAGCTGAAATTGGTTAAAATGGGGATGAGCCCTTGGTTTGTGAAGGATGGAATCAGTTGACATCACAAGATTTCAGGAACGGAACCAACCCAGAATGCTTTGCAGGCTGACCTCGTTTGTTGTTGCTGTTTGGAAATCTAAAGCTCGGCGTTGTCTTGTACTTTAGGGCACACCTGGATGGCAGGAGTTACACACCTCTGAGTCATGAGTGGAAATTCACAAAGGCGGTATTAAACTTGCCTGCTCTTATGAGATCATACCGTCATCTAGCAAATTCACTGTCTTTTTTAAACGCTCTATATATGTATTACACTATATTTTAAATATTTCTGATGTTTAAAAAAAGCCCCATTCTGACTATTTTAATCTAATTATAAGCGTTTATGAACCATCTGACATTATGCACAACTTTTTGGTACAGCATACATTATTTTGAGTTCCTATATTTTGTTGAAAAATGTTGAACCTAACCTGATTGAGTCATCTCTACCACTCGATTGAGATATGCATTGACAAAAAAAAAAAAACAAATCCAGAAGATGATGTTGTGTCTTTAAAATTATGATTTTATAGGTGCATGTAGCAAAGCATATAAAAACAAAGTGGATCAAATGTCCAAAAAACATTTGCTTTGTTGCACCACAACACAAAAATATAACATTTTATATGATTTCTATTTTTACTTTGGAAGACCTTTTAGTCTAATTATTATTGTTTATTAACCCTTTAACATTCTGCTCAACCCTTTGGTCGATCATACTCGGAGTCGATATATATCTTGCTCAAAAATGTGTTTGAACCTGATTGAGCCAACTCTACCACTCGGTTAAGGTACGCTATGCTAAAAATATCCACTAGATTTTGCTGTATCTTTAAAAAGTACCGCATTCCTTTTCAATTGCTTCGTAGCATATATCAAATGTAAAAAAAAAAAAAATTTTGTTGTTGCACCAACAAAATACATTACTATAATTTTTTTTGGGAATTTGTAAATGCATTGATATTGTACCATAAAGTGACATCTCAACTGTTATTTTTTTCTTAGAGAGGATGTTGAAGGGTATTAAGATAATTAAATGCTTTCTAAATTTTATTTCTAGCCATTCAAATGAAAACAAATACGTTACAAACACTAATGTGCATGTCCTCTGAAAATATTATGTACTAAGCCACAAGCTTTGAGGGACTGGCATCCCATCTAGGGGGTATTCCTGTATTCCTGGCATAATTTCTAGATCCATCCACGACCCTGACCAGGATAAAGTGCCTACTAAGAGTGAGGGATTAAACCACAAGAAAATAACCGAAATACTTTGTCTGGTTGTGTGTAGATACTGAAATGGCGTTATATGTAATATTTCGTTTGAATTGACATCACATCTTTAGAACTGATAGAGCTATCAGGACGCTGGCTTGCAACACTGTGCGACATCATTGTGCTAACAATTTCATTGCCGTTCCGTCCGTCCGTGTGTGTGTGCTTTTTTTGTGCTTGTGACTGGCACTGGCTAACAGCGAAAATCGAACATTTTTCACCATAATGTTGAGTCTCTTGAACGAAGTCGCTCCCTGCAGCTCTGTGTTTGGCAGTTCCAGTTTCGTTGGGTGTATTACTGGGACAAAACATACACAAACACACACACTTACATTCATACACACACACAAACTGTACACATGCACACAAATAACCTTGGCAGCACTCAGGCAGCAGCCTATTCCACCCCACTAATACTGAGCGTCATGTTAAGGCAACGGCAGGATTTGGGTAGAAAATAGTGCTTTAGTGAAGTAAACAGGGGTTTTTAGGGGGGAGCCGGCTGTAAACCACGTCTGTAAACAAGATTGTATATGGGCCATTTACAACACGTGTAAACAATTTTTTTTTTTTTTTTTAGACAAAAGTGCAATGGGATATATGGTACCGTGGACGGGTGGGTTCTCCTTTGGCGTCGGGGTGCTTTAAGACCTGAAGAAGCAGAGAGAGACGAACAGGCATGTGCCGATACTTCAGTATAGAGTAATACTCACTTCATAGTGGACGTACAGCATAGAACGATCACCACTAGACCTGCATCTAATTTGGGAGATGGGTAGGCATTTCTGGGCAGTGTTTGTGCTTCTGAGATCGAGTCCGTCCTGTTTAGAAGGCAGCATATACACAGGTGTGCATGAAGTTTTTTCGCCTCTTGATTAAAGCATTGTGGTTGTAAACTGAAACTGAAAAGGCGTACCGATATCAAACGTGTTCAGATCGGAACCACTGAGAATGACATTGATAGGCTGTGATGTTTGTTTTATTCGCATGTAAAGTGAAAAAAAACAAAACAAAAACTCATCAACTAATTAAATTGTGTTGTTTGTGTGACAATCAGTTCAGACAATGGCAAATGCTCAGGGGTCTGCTGATCTGCTCTTGATAATTTATCTGTTGTTTGCTCGGGGAGGCTGATAAACCCTGCTCAGCGGTGAATTCGATCCGCGATTAGATCCAATTAGCGCGCACTTCCTTTATGAGCATGTGTCTCAACTACCAAGTCTTTATTATTTACGTTTTTTAAATGAATTAAAATTTGCTTAAGTAACGTAAGATTCTTCTCAGGTAATGAAATGCATCAGGCTGGTGTTGCAGGAAGAGTCGTATGCAAATGTATTAATTTGCATTCCTGTAATGTTTCACCGTATTATTCGATTATACCCAGACTGAAAAAAATTGTGAAATTATTATAAAAAATTTTTTTTTAATGCAATCTGATGAGAAATGCTTCTAGTATGATCTGAAAACGTACTATCAGCACATGCCTGGCGATGAACAAACACACCTCTTTTCAGCTCGCCTCTGTTTTCTGATTTCCGATTGGCTACTCAGGTTGGCAAAACGATGCCGTATCACGTGAGTGTAAGCGTGCGTGCTGCTGAGACTCATGCTCAGGGGGCTCACATACACACACCATCGAAGAAAAGAGGGCTGAGGTCAACCTTTAGCGCAGGTGTGTGTATGCGTGCATGTGTGTGCGCGTGTGTGTGTGTGTATGGTTGTGCACGTGCATGCGTGTGTGAGAGAAGAAGTTGAAGAGAGAGAGAGAGAAGAGAGAACAAGAGAGCGAATGACACATGGGCACTTTTTACATCTTTTACAAAAAATGAAAGCAAAAAACATGAACAGTTCAGGCAACAAGACCACAGAGTAGCAAGTTAACAACCGCTTTTTTTTTTTTGTTGTTTGTTTTTTTTTTTTTTTTAAATCTATATCCTTAAATATGAGGGATACAAAACACTTACGTAATAAAATACCCATGTTATCAAATCATTTCACAAGTAATACACTGAAGCTGTAGGCAGGATGTACCGTCAGAATTTGGCACTAAAGTCCACTCATCTTGTTTTTTTTGTTTTCTTTTTTTCGTTTTTTTTCTCATGTTTCCGTTGAAAGAAAAAAAAAAAGTACATTTCGCTGAACGCAACAACACGTTATACTAAATATTGTTTCCCACAATCGAAATTTCAAATAATAAGAATGACACTGATGCTTCACAAGCTGACATTGTAAAAGGTTTATATAGCTAATTACCTGACAAGAAATTTCAAATAGGGACTCTTAAAAAAATAATAAAAAAAAAGAAAAATTTAAAAAAGGGAAAAAAAAGAAAAAAAAAAGAAATAAAACAAAAACAAAAAAGAAAACAATCAAACAAACGAAAAAACAGGTATACTCTAGTAGCAATAGTACTATGATAGGTTTTTGTCTATGTTCAAGTAAACCGATTTTTAGTCTTCTCTTTAAAAACACAAGACGAATAAGACTATTAGACTTGTGATGAAACCACGACTCAAATCCACAAAAAGCACCGACGGGAACGCGGGTCACACAAACTGTTGTTTTTTTTTTTTGTTTGTTTGTTTTTTTTTCCTCTATACATTTAAACAGTATAAAATATAGGTCATTTCATGTGCATTTATACCACGGATTGTCTAACGGTAGATCAGTTCAGCAAAAAGGTGTGACATGTAGGTAGCATTTCCCCCAAACAGGGCACTCTTTTTTTTTTCTTGGCTTTTTTTTTTCATTTTTTTATTTTATACCTTTACTACTCTAGAAAAAAGTGGTTTTATATAGACTTTAATGAGAAACCGAGCCACTTCAAATGGCCTTATCAAAAAACTTTACACTGCCTGAAAAATGTAAAAACCACAAGCTCGCTCTGAGAGACTCTTAAGTTCAATTAGACAGTTTTTTTTTTAATATATATATTTATATATCTATATATTTATTAAAACTGCTTGGAAGTAGTCTAGTTCTCGTAGAAACCAGCTCGGGCTACCTGCACGTCTCATGCTGTGAGACGCCCTGACAGGAAGTCCAGAAGCCAATCCCTGTATTGTACTTTCAAGTTTACTTTAAATGAATGAAAGAAACTAAAAAAATGAAATGTAAAGCAAATCATAAGAAAAAAAAAGTAAGCTAGCAAACGAAGCATTTTTTAAAATTTCTTTGCCACAGGTGTTTTTGTTTTTTTTGTTTGTAATTTGTTACATTTGCAAAATGTTCAAAACAGCGCTTCTTAAAATGACGACGCTTCGGGTTAAACTATTAAATAGACTCTACCTATCTATCTAACTATTCGCGAGTGAGAACGCGGCTTTAGCGCTTTAGCTTTTTCACATTTGTTGTGATTGATTTTTTTTCCTTTCTTCCTTCTTTCCTTCCCCCCATCCCTCCCCTAACTGTTATCATAAAAAGAGAAAGAACACAAACAAAACAAAGGTCAAAAACAAAAAAAAATAACAGTTGAAAGCTCCAAATGAGGTCACATGCAAAAAAAAAAAGAAAAAAAAAGAAAAAAGAACAAACAAACAACAACAAAAAAACAAAACAAAAACAAAGATCAAGCTAAGATCAAAGTCGAGGAGAGATCAGTAGGAGGAGACCAGATTATGATCAGGAGAACTCAGAAAGACATCGGAGACAATGACGAGACGATGAGACGTGTTTTTTTTTTTTTTTTGAACGCCACGTAGACATGCTAGGCAAACGATGAGCAAAGAGTCATGGAGATGAGTTTCTAGGGAAGAAAACGGGAGAGGAGAGTTACACACACAGCCTCTGCACACAACTACAGCATTAAAAAACCATGAGAACAAACAACAGATAACAACAACAACAGCAACAACAGCAACAACATCAACAACGACAACAACAGCGCTACTAGCCAGCGGTAACCCAGTACAATAATTATTTTTTCCCCCAGTTATCTCTCTTCTACACATATTTCACACAGATAAACATATGTAAATGATAAGTACATCCACACACATACTGTACACACACACACACACACTCACACACACACACACACACACACACAAACAAAGCACCCCAAAGAATCCATCGGTCTCTAGTTTAAGAGACACAGCGCGATGGATCTTGAGTTTTAAAAAACGAATACATGGTTTTTATTAATATAGATTTTTAGGGAACGCGGAAACAAAAATAACAGAACACCAGACGAAGCTAAAATGGAACAGAAGGAACAAAAAAAAAAGGGAGAAACAGATTGCACATGTAAAGTGCCACTACTCACGGCGAGGGAGAGCGTGAAGGAGGGACTGAGAGAGAGAGAGAAGGAAGGGAAAGGACAAAGAGCGAAGACGTAGGGCTTCACAATTAATCAAATATAAACTGCAATTAAACATTAAAAAGGTCACTATTTACCTGTGCTCTGATTCAATCTCCTGTCTATTTGTCTACACCAGTGGGGATTGAGTGGTTAAGGTTCCGTCCTATTGATTGGACGCATCACTCCTGGGATCGTAAACAAGATCCTGTACCCTCACCTGCGGAGGCCTGAGTCTGGATTGGATTCTGATGTATATGTATTCGGAAAGATGCTTGAAACATTCCTTCGAGATTTTGGTCCATACTGACACGATAGCATCACATGGTCGGCTGCACATCCATGATGCAAATCTCCCATTCCACCACATCCACCACATGGATCGAGATCAGATGATTGCGGTGCCCATTTCAGTACAGGGAACTCACTCTCATGTGCAAGAAACCAGTATGATATGGCTTTAGCTTCGTGAAATAACACATTATCCTGTGGCCATAAAAGGAAGGACAAGATCAGGTAGGTTAAACGATGCTCGGTTGGTACTAAGGGGCCTAAAGTGTACCGAGAAAATCTGAAAATCTCCCCCACACCGGTAAACCTGAATCTGCTGATACGAGGCAGGACGGATCCATGCTTTCAATGTTCTTCACAACAAATGCTGACCAACAGAAATCGCGATTCATCAGACGAGGCAACATTTTCCCAATCTCATATCGTCCCATTTCGGTGATTCCATGTGAGATGTACAGTCGACTCAGTTTCCAGTTCTTCCTGACAGGACTGGCAGACGGGCGTGGTCTTCTGTTGCTGTAGCCGTTCTGCTTCAAGGTTTGACGTGCTCAGAGATGTTCTTCGGCATACATCAGTTATATCAATTGATTATCCATCCGGCATGCTCCTCTACCTGTGTACCTAATGAAGTGGCCGCTGAGTGTATAAATGCCTGTGGATTGATTCACCCTGTGTATACACCATTCAAGATCTCTTCAGTTTAATGCGCAAAAAATTCATCTCACTCAAAATCTTCCATTTAAACCACCTCCTGATGGAACAGCCATATTAACAAACAAACAAATGGAGACATTATGATATCCCGAGTGGCTGACAAAAATAAATAGAATCCAAGGGCACTGAAAAATATTTTTTAAAAGCACAATTACACCCTGCGAAACCCCAAACCTGCTCTTTTGTTGTCTATTGGTTTTACAAAACCTGTGATTGTGAATTCACAGGTCAATACAACCAGCTTGATAAAACTGGCACTAAACCGCTTCCAGGAGCAAATTGCACGCCCTTTTATTTCCGCCATCATTTGGTGTTTATTCTGGGCTGATTCTATCCGCGTTTGTTCTGACTGCAGCATTAGCTGGAAGGAAAGAAAGACTCCCTAAAAACAAGTCAGATAGCGTAAATGGTACGGCTAGAGCCTAGATGCTGGCTCATTTGTAGCATAAATGCTTTTAGCGTAATGCGCACACTTTGAGAAGTAGCACTGAGTGTCTAATCACTTGTAATCACTTGCTGCTTTTATCAAAAGTCATTTACCTGTTAGAATCCAATCCACACACAGAGCTGAGCAGTTTAGGGCTAAGTCGTTTGTTCAGAGGCCCAGAATTGGTACTGGGATTCGATCCAACTGCCTTCCTTCACGACAGAGGCCGAGGCATAGCGGCTGAGCTGCCACTTATTATATTCTCAATTAATAACTCTAACAGACGATATCGTTAAAAATGATCAGGACAATCGTGCAGCCCCATTACACTCTAATATAACTGGGACATGACTGGGAATGAAGGAAGACAGATGAGCAGAGGAGAGATAGGGACAGAAGGATATGCGATAGAGGGATGAGGAAGGAGGGAGGGAGAGAAAGGGGGGGGGGGGGGGGGGGATGATCCTCTGTTCTCTTCCCACATCGGGTTGTGTGGCTTTCAGAAGACCGGACGGCGAAAAGCACTTCTTCAAAAATCTGATCACTAAACCAGGATAAATAAAATCTTTCACGTCAGTAGAGGCAGTAGAAATTGTTGATTTTTTTCTCTCGTATAAAAATAGAACTGCTTTTTTTACAAATAAAATTTACAGGCCTGTGGCTTACTGTACTCTGATATATATATTTTTATTTCAATAAACATCAAGTATTTGCAGTTGAACCCGCCACGCCGCCGGAAACATAAAATGCTTTATTATTAGAATCTTTTTTATTTGTCATCTCTTTTTAAAATGCTCTACATAAAATGCTCTGTTGGACAAACACCAGAACAAACAAAACAAACAAAAAAAACCCAACGCAAAAGGCGTAATGCTTTAATGGCAAGTGTGTTTGTGTATGTGTGTGTGTGTTTGTATGTGGAGAGTCTCTTTTGGCAGTTGTTGCCGTTAACTACAGCGAGGCCACATCGGGTTTTGACCCTTTTCTCTCTGGTGCCGTTGGGCCGAGGGGTCGAAGGAGCAGCGGAGCCCGGAGCCAACACCAGAGGTCAAAGGGCAAAGTCGAACGTGCATATTGGTGCTTTTTCTGGGGCTCTGGCCCCGTCCCTATGCATTCTGACAAGCCTCAAGGTTCATAACGGGAAACTGAATGTAGTTTAGAGAACGTTCCTCTCGGCTGTTGTTGTCGTTATTATCATAAAAATAAAAAAAAAGGCATGATATAAATATCTACTTAAAAAATCAATAAATAATTTTATACATAACTTAAAATAAAAAGGGAAAAAAAAAAACCTAGCAAGAGCTATTCATTCATCGCAGATCATACAAAATAATAGCAAAAATGGAAGCGTTCATGTGAATAGAAACCAAATAATAATAATAATAATAATAATAATAATAATAATACGGCCATCAAAAAAGTTTAAAAAGAATGTTCGGGGGGAAAGTGACTCCCTCTAGTGGTGTTAAGGGTCAAACTCTCTCCCATGTCCCCCCCTTTTCCCATCCCCGGGGCGGTTGCCGTGGCAGCAGTGGGGACTTACCCTAGCAGTGTAGGGACAGAGAGGAGAGGCCCTAGCAAATAGATCAGTAGGGCTTGCTGTCGTTCTTCGAGCGCTTCAGCTGAACCTTCAGGCGCTTCATTCCGATCTGAAACCCGTTCATCGCCTGAATGGCTGCTTGTGCCGACACGGGATTGTCATAACTGACGAAACCTGACGGACAAAAAGAAAGCGCAATCAAATCAAATGTGCAGTGTCTACTGATGCTAATGTCCCCGAGTGTTCCCATTATATAAAATATGTGGACACCTTACCATCAGATTGTTCACACAATTGCCTAGAATGTCTTGTGCTCTGTACTGTAGCACATTTTCCCTTCACTATAACTGAGTAACTGTAACAAACCTGTTCCAGCATAGCAATACACCTGTGCACAAGTAAGTCGAGACCCATAAAGACATGGTCTACCAAGTTTACAGTGGAAAAACTGGAGCATTCTGAACGGAGTCTGGATCTCGACCCCACCAAACACCTTTGGGATGAACTGGAACACCGACTGCACCCGAGGCTTCACCACACTAACGCTCCATACTACCCTAGCCACAAAGTATGCTGAAAAGCTGTTGATAACAGTATAGCAGGCCTAAATCTTTAATTTGATATTTAACAAGTGCATGGATAGTTAGGTGTCCATAAACTTCTGGCAGAAAATTTAACAAAGAAACATAACACAAGCAACCAGGACTTCTGTGACATTGGCAATTTTCCAAATGTCAAGTAATGACAGCCGTGGCATACACACAATTATCGGCGAGTAGACTAATTATGCAAAATTCAATTTTGAATCATATTGCAGACGGGGGTTTTCTACCTTTTCAAATGTCCGCTAGAGTTAATGATATTTACAGGGAAAAAGGGTGGTCATTTTTTAAAGACCCTCTTCCAGCTTTGGCTTCAGTTTCACCCTGGAGTCCCCGTTTTGTTCTTGGTCACAGCAAACCTATTAAATTTTGAGTATTAAATGTGTACAGTATGACAAAAAGCAAGACATGCTCTGTTTTTAGCTGTAAAAAAAACCCCCCGCCAAACTCTCTTTTTTGTCAATACTAAGTGAAGCGAAGAAACTTTCTACACAGTGGAAAAGTTCCTAGGTTATCAAGTACATCCTGAAACTGTGATGCTATTTTTAAAGTTACTTCAGGGTCAGGATGTACCAGAGAATCTGTGTTTTCTGTGACTTTTTCTTGCTATTAATAGTGAGCAATATCACCCTGTACAGACTGTTACAGACTGCACATAACACTGTTTAATCGAACGGATAAGGCTGCAGGAAAGTCCCACACCACCATATAATACGGCACTATAGCGAGCAGGCTTGCTAGGCTGCTAATACTGTAGCTGCTCCGTGCAAAACCCCTCTCCCTGGTGATGTTCTCTCAAAAGTAAAAATAAACAAAATAACTCTTGTGATACTTTCACCTGTTTAATTATTTAAACCTTAAAAAAGTTAAATCTACATATTTTTAAGAGCTTCAGAAGGATGGGTTAGCTGTTAGCACCTAACCGTGAACAACAAACCTAGCTTCTTTTTTGAGGAAATGAGGAAGTGACATCCTCCTGTTTAGTGATATCCTGTCTTTATTATATTCAGCCTTTACTCGTCACATATATATCACTGCACAGTGAAATTCGTTATTTTTCACTTTGTTATAGACTGGGATCGGAGCGCAGGGTCAGCCATTATACGGCGCCCTTGGAGCAGACAGAGTTAAGAGCCTTTGCTCAAGGGCCCAACAGTGGCACCCTGGCCACCTTCGAGATGAGGCTCGAACCGTGGCCCTCTATGACCTATGCTAATTTTGTAAAAAATAATAAAATATGGGAGCTTTTAATGTCCCTACAGTAATTCGAATACGGATGCCCCCCCATAATGAGGGGCAGGGGTAGACTGGTTGTTGGGACTGCTGACCAGGAGGTCCCCAGTTTGAGCCCGACGCAGCCTGGGTTCCCACTTTTGCTCCCTTGAGCAAGGTCCTTCACCCCAAGTGCGCAGATATAATCGGCACCCCGACCCTTTAGAAACAACGGACATATCTTCAGGGTGTGGTGTATCTGTCGTCTGATGTGCCGGATGAATGAGTGCAACATATATTAATATAACAATATTCCTATGTTTAATTTCACCTCATGTCGCCTATTTATTGCGTACTCTACAGTAGGTTCACCTAAATAAATAGTGACTCAGTGTATGTGTAAAGAAATGAATGTTTCTCTATGACTATTCATGTGGGACTCTCTCTGACGTTATTGTATGTTTTTTGGCCCCATACCGAAGCACTTGCTCAGATTGGTCTGTTTGTCGATGAACACTTTGGCCGACACAACATTTCCAAAAGGCATGAACATCTGCAGAATGTCCTGGTCCCCGAACTCCTGCGGCAGGTGATAGATGAAAAGGTTTGCCCCTTCTGGTCCTGCAAACACAATACCCAACACATGCACACACACTATTATTAGTATTAGTCGTCTTCTTCTTTTTTTTTTAATAATCATTCCCTAGGCTCAAAAGGTTGGCAGGAAAGCAACATTAATCTATAGTAGGAGAACATTCACTACACAAAAAGGGACAATACATTTCAACATCTCATACATTTCATCTGAAATTTCACTGGGCGTGTGAAATCATACTTAAAGAACCTTATGTGAACCCTGTCATCTCTTTACACACATGTGTATTGTAAGATCTTTATTTAGCGTATATACAGTATGTATATACTGTACATGTGTGGAGGTTTTTTTTGTCATTTTTAATGAGGGTTACGCTATGTCACACTTACACTTAGAGATAAAAATTCAATTTCACCATCATGTGTATTGCATGCATCATTCTATATAGTCCAGGATTAATGAGACTCATAATAAAAATGGATAAAACCCAAACACTGAAAACACTGGTTAAAATCAAATAAAAAAATTTAAAAAAAGAAAGGAAAAAAAAGGAACAAACTTAACCCCCTACTGTTAATTATGTGATAGTGAGGGTGTTTTTCATTTTTATTCAAAGCTCCTGGGAACCTTGTTGTGATACACAGACTCATGGAGTCGTAGCTCATAACATCCCAAAATGAAAATCTAATTGCTTCTCTCATCCCATGAAGCTACAGTACATTTGGGTTCTGGCTGCACCTTGTAGCGGGGCAATGGTCCAAAATATAGGGTACATCTGAAACCCTGAGACTCGATCGCCACAAAATCAAGCTTCTGACATGTTCGTTTCATTTTACTAAAGTTAAAAACCCTGAAATACAAGCATGTTAAAAAAATTGTATTACCTCTTTTAATTCTATGTTTTTTTAATGTAAAAAAAAAAAAAAAAAATTGTAGCAAGTCTCAAAATTGTAGCGGGTCTCAGTATAAGGCAAATATGACCATTTTTCATGGTGTCATTACTTATTCAATAAAAATGAAAGAAAATAAACGTGGAAGACCTCCGAGTGGCGCAGTGTTAAAGCGCTCGCCCTATCATCTGGAGATCACGAGTTTGATTCCTGGGTGATGCTGAAACCTCTCGCAGCCGGAGTGGCCGAGCTCTCTCAGAGTACTTAGTACTCCCACATTAATCACGGCTCTGTGAGTAGTCTGTGAGCTCGCGCAAGCGGAAGGAGAGGATAGCGCTGTCCTCCGAGTGTGTTACGCCGCCCCCAACGGTGCGTGAGCGAGCAGCTCGAAAAGATGTAGTCGGCTGGCGTCACATGGTTCGGAGGAAACACGTGATAGACTGAGTGGTAGTAAGAGCCTTAATGTGGAGCCCCCTAGTGACGGGGAGGAATTGGACACGACTAAATTAGGGAGAAAATCAGGGGAAAAATCCCCCACAAAAAAGTAAATCTTGTAGATCCACCTTTAGCAGCAGCTTTTATGGAATGTTCAAGAAAATACTGATTTCCGGAGAAATAATTTGGCAAATATTTTACATTTTTCATACGATAATTAACAAATTTTATGACCGCCCATCATATGTGTGTATGTATATATATATATATATATATGTGTGTGTGTATATACTGTATGTATTTGTATATACACGTGTGTGTGTGTGTGTGTGTGCGCGTGCACTCCTTCCTTACCCTCTTTCTGGCTCCCGGCTGCGCTCTGCTGCTGCAGTAAGCTCTGGCTGTAGAGTGTGGGCAGGGCGGCGGCGGCGTACTGCTGGATTCCTGAGTAAGCCTGAGTGAGGGCATCCATGGGGCCGGCTGAGCCGCCGCCATTCAGGGCAGCCACACCTGAGAGCATGTGAGCAACTTTACATAAAACCCAACAATAAAGAAGAAAGAAGTGCACTTACTCATTAGCGCTTGGGACTGGGGGGAAGTGTTTTTTTATTTATTTATTTTTTTAACTACAACAGACACACACACACACACACACACACATACATACACACAAAAAAAACTTCAGCGAGACAAGATACACACCACAGGAGTACGAGACACAAAACGGAACAGACAAGAAGATTATATCCACATCAGACAACGCACAAGGAACAGTTCAGCCATTAATGAAATGTACTTCAGTTCTCCTGACCTCAGATATAATCGAACAGGGGGGGAGGGGGGGGACAAAACTGCGCTTGTTTTGTTCTGAGGTTAAACACATATAGGTTAAAATCTCACACGGAATCTTAATTAATATCATCCTGCGTTAACTGCGATGTCATTTACAGATCACGTTGTTAAGGTTAACAGCTTGTTTGTTTACGATGCACGTACTATATGAATTTAATGAATGTTCGGTCGAAAATCAGCGTTTCCTACGTTTTGGAAAGCTTGGTTTGGTCCCTGTGTAAACCTTAACACCCATTTTTACTAACAAACTGGTACACATGGTGTATTAAAAAAATAAAAATAATCAAAATTAAATCCAATTGAATGAAGATCATCATCTCGTCTGTTGTACAATTCTGCCTTCAAAATCAGCCTCCAGCCTCCTGACACGGATGCTTCCATGGCGACACCGACTGATATGCTAAAGATAGACTCGACGTGAAGCGAGGCTGGTCGTTTCACTGCGTCTTGAGTGCGCTTGGGTTAAAAGAAAAGCTGTACGTTTCATTGTTTCGCTGAATAATCACCACGCATTTCAAGACAGTCACATAAGAACACAGAAGAACAGCTCACGATCAGCAACAATAAAGAGTGCTGTTACACACCCACAACGAAACGACACACAAGATAAACAACATGTAATACACAGCAGTGTAAGCAAGTGGAAACTGTGGCCGACACATGCAGGCAACATCACGACGGCAGCGTGTCACTATCACCACCTCGTCACCATACCACAACATCAACAACAACTGTATCCTTCCTTTTATTTCACTCAAGTCATCGACCTACGACGGGCGTTCAAGTCAAACTGGGACTTCAACACATTTCTTCTGGATGAATAGTAAAAGCGATTCAGATTTACAGAGGACTTTAAGCATCACACGGTGATGAGACTCTCAAAACATCTGAATGGTGCAAACGTGTTAAAGAAGGCCATACTGTACATCGGTGAATGACGATCCGCAGGCAAGTGGAATGCCTGATCCTTCAAAATCGAAGGATGACATGTTATAATCGAGGGAAGAGTCGTATCTGTCTGCGGGAATTGTACATTCACTAACACCACTGGCACTGGCCTGGAAGGTATTGCCACATCCGCCATACAGTCCTGACCTCGTTCCAAGCCATTCATACATGTTTAGGACATTAAAGGAGTTCCTGGGAGGCCAGTGATTCAGACATGAAACAGGGAGTCAGATCTTGGCTTCAGCGTACAGAGAAATACCTTGATGTGATCCAAGCCCTAGTGAAACATTAGAGAAATAAAAGTAGAGTTTTATCTCATAACTGTGTTCCTTTTATTTTGCAAAATCAAAAGTCCTGGTTTGACTTGAACGCTCGTAAAACTTTGAAATTCTATCTGAATAAAAATTTCTCCAGCAAACACAACATCTATTCTATACCGAGACCCTGATGGGACATTTAGATACTGTATATATATATATATATATATGACAAATCCCACCTTCTATATTATGATTGGTTTCAAGATTTCAATCTCATCTCTGATTGGTTAGGTCCTCACTGAGCATGAAAAAGGAGGCACGAAGGCTGTAGTGTTTTTCTGGGGACAGTTTAGTTAACTACATAACTAACGCCGCATCATTAATATTTATTCATTATTAAATCTCAGCGTGTGTCAGACGAATACATGTTTACGCATCATTTTAAGCTATTCATATATCAAATAAGATTAGAATAAGATTGTCGGTAATGACAAGGATTACTTTGCTAGTGTCACTTGCGATTAGAGAAGGGTGCAAAAGTATACAGTAAGTTAATTTAAAAATGGGGAAGAACACATACTTTTGAAAAAAAAAAAAAATTTATGGGTGTTTTTCCCCCAAAATTAAATAATCTGTACCGCTTTATCCTGTATACAGGGACGCGGTGGGGGCATGGAGTCTATCCCAAGAGACTTAGGGCATGAGGTGGGGTACACCCTGGACATTCACACACTACGGGGAATTTGGGAACGGCAATTAGCATGTCTTTGGACTGTGAAGGAAACCGGAGTAGGCAGAGGAAACCCACCAAGCACGGGGAGAACATGAAAACTCTGTGCATGCAGACCAAAGACGGGACTCGAACCCGGACTCTGGAGGTCCAAGGCGTCAACGCTAACCAATATGCCACCGTGCCGCCCAAACAAAGGCGTATTTATTTTCTTTTAGGACCTCGGTAATCATAATCCCATACATAATCCTTCAGCCCTATTATTCTGCAATCATTAAGACTTAGTTATGAATTATTCAGTAACACTGCAGCAACACGGTGTTCGGTTGTGAGTAGTCCTTATGAGAGTCTGGACGTAGTGAAGTATGGATGACGGGAGTCTGCTTCCTTCTTTACCTTCAATAAACATGATTGTTTAGAATGTGTTTGAAGACGTCTCCCGCCAGCAGACCCTCCAGTCAGATGTAAGAACACAAGAAATCAGGAGGATGTCTGCTCAGAACAAGAGCCGGGATGCCGTTTCATTAGGAGTGCGAGTGTGTGTGTGTGTGTGTGTGTGTGTGTGTGTGTGATGACTGATTCATGCATATTTACTGACTGGCCTTTTGGCTTGACGTCCTGCAAACAATAAATGATGAGCAGGGTGCTTCAAGCGCAGCTCTCTCATTTATCCTGCAATAATTACAATACTGACCTTTACTATTCAATTAAACTATATGGCCTTTATAATGAGAAGTGTGTGTGTGTGTGTGTCTATTCGAAATTCATTTCAATTAATGTAAAACAGATGATGTGACGTTTTGGAAAGCCTGATTTATAAAATCAGTAACCTGTCTGAAAGGTCATTTTGGGAAAATGCAGACATCCAGGTCAGGTCATCCACACACACACACACACACACACACACACACACACTCACCTCAGCCTACCAATTAATAAAGTAACACATGAATCACAGACGCTAATCAGACGGCTGAATGGACTCCGTGAAAACGTCCTCTTTTCCGGATAAGTGCTGCACACGACACCACAGACGCAAACTCACAAAGCGAACAATCTCACAACGCTGAAACAATCACAAGCCTGGAGAAACAGAGCGAGAGAGAGAGAGAGCAATGGATTTGCCAGGCGTCTGGTTCGTGGAGGAGCGAGTGGAGACAGGACGAAGAGGAGTTTGCTTAAGGTGCACACACACACTCACCTAATCCTAATCTCAGTCTAATCTTTTTTTTTGTTGTTGCGAAAATATGAAAACAAATCCAATCATAAAATGACCAGATCTAGCTTACTTGTGATTATGAGTCTTATTGCATGGATTCCTCTTTTAAACCTGAAGCTGATGTGAACATTATAAAAATATTTGAAAAGGATGATCACGAACGATCCCGGTAAATTCTGACTTCAGTGAACGAACAGGACTTGATCGTTCATATCCTGAATAAGAAACACAAATATACACGGAAAAAAACCACACACACACACACACACACACACACACACACACACACACATATATGGACACTAGACATACACGGACAGCAAACTCCTATCGTACCCAGAGAGATGCCCCTTTTTTATGTTCGATTGTTGGGTGTGTCGCGTGTCTTCGTGTCCGTGCGGGCGTCTCTCCGGGCGTGTGAATGCGTGGGATGGGATGGGGTGAGGCGGATGAGGTTTATACTCACTGTTGACGCTACCTGCTAGTGCATTAATGTTGTTGAGGCCCACGGTGGCCCCGGCGAGGCCTTGCAGGGTTCCCAAAGAGCCGAGAGAACCCATCGCTCCGGCACTCGAGTTAGCAGTGGAGCCTGCTGCTGAGAGAGACGGAGAGATAGAGAGAAAGAGAGAGAGAAGGAGAGAAAGAGAGAGAGAGGAGGGAGAAAAATATGCAGAAAAACGATATAGTATAGAGGAAGAAGTGAAGAAAAAGAGGCAAGGATGAAAAAAAAACAAGAGAGAGAGAGAATGTGTCACACCATTGAGTGTATTCAAGGTACAGAAATGTTCAATGTACTTTAATGTTCAAAAATGTCTCATACACACATATATATATATGGAGGAAATTGGGGAGACAAGACATAATCAGGAAAATGATGATGATGATGATGAAGTGAAACAGATTATGGTGAGATTATGGTTACGTGCACACCTTTATTATTATTTTTTTTACTTTTAATGCTGTTCTGTAAAAGGATGGATATAGTAAAAGAGAGAGAGTGAGAGATTAGGAGAAGGGTGCCAGTGTGAGAGATGGAATGAGACTCATGTAAGAAGCAATACACTCTGCGAAAATGACTCCGACGCTCTAAACTCGCACCTCTCACAGGGGAAGCGTTTCCAAAAATACTTCTGCCCTTTTCTAAGAGTTTGCGGCTGCAGCGAAAGACGCAGTAATAGCTACCGAACCCTGTCAAAACGCCTAACCTGGGAGCTACAAGGACATAACGGAAGGACAGCCCCCCGCGCCCGTGACGCAGGCTTTCTGATGCAGTGACTAGCTGTGAGGATGTGGATGAAGACGACTCGGAAAAAAAAAAGAAAAAAGAAAAAAGCGTGACGGCTGCAGCGCTGATGCTACGACAGTGAGAATGATGACGATGACGATGAAGGCTAGGCGGCCGCCGGTTACCTGGGCTGGCCAGAGCTCCAAGAGAGCCTGTGCTGGAGGTCAGGGCACTAGCGGTGGACGGGCTGGCCGAGCTCTGAGCTGCCGCGGCGGCCGCTGCTAGAGTGGCCAGATTCTGTAACTGCAGAGCGTTCATACCTGAAGAGAAACAGAGAGTCAGCCATCGTGGGAGGGTGTGTGTGTGGCTGCGCAACAATATGGATGGTGGCGTGTTAACACACACTGATCTCAACAAGGGGTTGCTGAGTGCTACAGATGGTGATCGAGTAGGCACTGATTGAGTGTGTGATGTTAATTGACTAATGTTAAAAAAAAAAAAAGGCATGGTGATGAACATAGGAGTGTGTGATTGACTAGGCGTGTGTGTAGAGCAGGTTTTCACATGTATTCGTCAAGTCATTGGAAAAGGAGGGTGATAAATTGCAGAGTGTGTGGGGGAGAGAGGAAGGGAGGATTTGAGTGTGTATGGGATTGAAATACTGGTAAGTGTGTGCCGACTAATTATAGAAAGTGCGTGTGTATGAGTGTGTGTATGTGTGTAAATAGGTAATGGAAGGAGGGGGTGTCAAAAAGGATGTACATTAGGCCATGAGAGCCTTATATACAGATAAAACATATTACATATATGTACAAGGGGCGTTCAAGTCAAACCAGGACTTTTGATTGTTCGCAATAACTGAACACGGGTATGTGAGTAAAACTCTCTAATACACTCTTATGCACTAATCTCTTATGCACTAATCCAGGTGTTTCACTAGTGTCTGGATACATTCCAGGTAGAACGTTTTGCTTCGTGTCTGAAATTCTGGCCTCCCAGGAACTCCTTTAATGGACCAAACATGTGGTAATGGCCTGGAGCGGGATTGGGGACTGTACTGGGATGTGGCAATGACTCCCAGCCGAGTTCAAGTGGTGTTGGTGAATAATTGTGTGTACGGTTCCCACAGACAGATGTGTCTCTTCTGCAAGTTGGCGACAAGTTATCCGTCAATTTTCAAGGATCAGTGAAGCGTTTCCGCTCACTGAACGCTCACGGGAACGACTCCAGGATAGTCATTCACGGATGTACAAAATAAAATGTTTCCACCGCTCAAATGTTTTTCCAACGTACTTCTGTAAACGTTGATCGGTTTTACGCCTTCATTCAGTTCATCTCAAGTCTCCGGGTTGACTTGAACACCCCTCCTGTGTGTATATGTATACACACACACGCACACACAAATGGACGTTAACACACCCCAACTTCAATACATGTAGGAGTAAAAGCCCTGAAGCTACGACGTAACTACAACACTGAGAATCTCCTTAATTGATCTGTTTTGGGGGAAGAAAAAAAAACAAAAAAACAAAAAAAAAAACAGCTGCCTACAACGGTTAAGTAAATGCTCAAGAAAGAATCTGATGTTCTCTTCTCCTGCGCTGAGTTTCCAGGAAAATCTCTCAGTAGTGACTCAGTGTCCTCACTCGCCACTGGCAAGGACTAACTAGCGAGCAGAAGACAGCGCAAACACACAGACGACACTCATCCACAAATGTCTGACAGCATCCGGCAGCCGACAAATGGCTTGCTGTGTAAGAAGCGCTCCACTCCAGGATTGGGAATGGTCTGTACGCTTTCGACAGCAGCAGCAGGATGATGAAAATGGAACACGTGGCACATCATGATTTCATTCGTCGGTGAACATGTGCGATGCGTCTTTTGAACCCGAAATGTCACGGTGTAACTCTGGGTATATTAGGATTCGTTAAGATTACACTCGGTGATTAAAGAATCTGCGAGGCGGTCGAAATCGGGGTTAATTTAAACACCAAGGTGTAGTCAGCCTTGCTGCTTCAATTAGGGACCAGAAAGAAGTGAGGGACTTCCAGGGACTGGATTTAACATGAGGATAAGATCTGCTGGTGCAGAAATGTTGGCCAAGGAACAGCTTTTATCCTATTAGCGCAAATAAGCTGATTTGGGTGGTACACTCTTGGAAATGATAGTGATAGTTTATTCCTTGCCTTAGAGCTGTGCGGTCTTTTTAATACCCAATTCGCTCCCACAGACACTTTCACTATTGAACGTAGCTGTGATTTCTGTTGATTTTTTTAAGATGCCACTTCACGGTGTTTAAGTGATCTCTAGTCATTATGGTTTTTTACAATGTTTTGCCACATTTCTTCCCTGAAGTTGGCTGATCAACATTATAATCCCAGGCTTTAATAATGTTCTTAACCCAATTCCAAGCATATAAAATTTCAATAAAAAATATCAAACTTGTTTCCTTTGCTTGGTATAGCCAATAATTTGACCATTCTGAAAGGGGAACTTTTTACCGTACATATTGTGTCCACATTTTTGTCGTTTCCTGAAGACCCCATAGGATTCTACCCAACAGGAACTCATCATGAGAACACTCATGTTGCAAATACGACCTCAAAACAACGGAATTTTAACCATTGACGTCTATTTGCACGACGTCCGACTACATTCTTTACACGTCTAACAATGACACACAGTGTCTAACAACGTCCTTCAGGTGTCATTTAGAAATATTCCCGCGAGGTGGATCTTAGCTCGTTTGCAAAGCGTCCAAACAGCATCATGTCCAGATCTCAGACGTTAAGGGGGTTCTTGTTCCATTTTTGCCTGCATTCCAATTTAATACACTGCTGTTGTTGGGTATATAATGGCACGCTCATTCTTATATAGAGATGGGGAAAAAATGAATTATGTTACAAAGTGCCATTCTTTACCGCCACACTGACTCCAAAATATTATTGTCATTTATACTTTTTATTTACAGTATATATACAGTACGTTTGCATTTGAGGTGGTAAACTGTTGCCATTCCGCTACAATTCTACAGGTGGTGCCCTCTAAACTATTCACAAATTACCAGGGGTCACGACAACTTGCGTGGTAGAAGCAAATTGCTATAATAGCTGGGTATTGATTTGATGGCGCGTTCTATAGCGGGCTGCAAAATGGAAGGGAGCGATAAAATTGTCAGCGAGCCAAAAGAAAAAGAAACCAGCAATAAAGTTTTTTTTAATACTTAAAGTCATCAAAACTTTTTTTTAGAGAAAAGGCTTTAAAATAAGAATGTATGGCACTGCAATGCACCTAATTCATCTCGATCAACTTTAAGCTATTCCTTGTATGGTGAATAATGACGATGTTTATTTTTGATAAAAATGCTGTATGCATTTTAAAAAATAAAAGTAGATTTTCTACAAAGAAAACCAATGAATCTTTGTTTCTCTCATATTTTTTTATATTGCTATTTAATTAAGCAAAAATAAACTTTATCCGATTACTCGATTAATCGATGAAATTTTTGGTAGAATACTCGATTACTAAAATATTCGCAAAAAACAAATCGAATCGCCACATGGGTATCGTCATGATAATGTATCGGGTCATCCCTGGTGATTCCCATCCCTATTGTTATACGGATTCATTTATTAGCATCAACAGCATGATCCATTCTGGTCCTGGGGTAAGGGCATGGCGCTCTCGCCTCAGAGATTGAAGCTTACATTCCACGATTTGAGATTAAAATTTTGGAAATATTTTTTTTTCCCAACA
Source organism: Clarias fuscus (assembly GCA_030347435.1). Classification (NCBI taxonomy): domain Eukaryota; kingdom Metazoa; phylum Chordata; class Actinopteri; order Siluriformes; family Clariidae; genus Clarias; species Clarias fuscus. The sequence continues at coordinate 11,987,122 of CM059224.1, read as the reverse complement.
TTTTTTTTTTAGTGGCATATTTGTCATCTTTTCATCATGTAGTCAACATTGTTTCCGACATCAATTCATTAAAGTCAATCGAATTCAAAAACAACGACGTTGTTCCGACATCTGTAATGTTGCCATTGACAACCAGAAATTCCTGCTGGATAGTACTGCTTGTCCACTGCTACAGTATCATTACTGTATACTGTATGTTGCTCCTATCGAGTGAATCCTTGGAAGCGCATATTTTCAATAAGACAAAAATAGACCCCTGAGGGCTGGTGTTACGGTATCCGACCTGGATGAATATGAGAAGTGTTTACTGGCAGAGAGCTTTGACTGCTTCATGCAGATTGTGCACTGGAGACTATGGATCAGCGTTGCTATCTTGTCTCTGCGACATCGTCTTACACGGAAAAAACACACCTACCGGGGTAGACATGGAGGTGGGTGGCAACTTTTAATCTCGGATCTGGCTTCGCACAAGGCAAGGAGGAGAAGAAAGAAGCCAGGATTTATGCTGGCGTCCAAATTTCACGTGTATGCGAAATGGGCGTGGCCTAAAGAAGGCTTGTTTTCTTAATAGCTGTACATACATTCTTTATATTAAACTATGATGAAGTAAAAATGTTGTGATGTAAAGCTTGTGCATGTGTGTTGTGCGTGCATGTCAGAGGCCAAGAGGCTGAGGAGAGACAGGAGCTGTGTGACAAAAGGCTTTGCCGGAGGAAGCAGCAGGAGAACAGGCGGTTAAGGAGCGCTTTTGTGCTTCTGAATAGACTTGAAATCGCAGCTGGGTTTTTGGGGCATTTGTGTGTTTGTGTGTGTGTATATGTGTGTGTGTGTTTAACAATGCCTGCTGACTAGCTGGCACACAGCGAGACTGGCGGTCAAGGAGGACAATTACACAAGTTGCAAGAGTTTTAGGTTCTGTGCACGCAAGTGCGTATGTGTACATCTTTATGTATGCATGCGCAGGTGTGTGTGCGTATATGTGTATGTGTGTGCATGAAAAGGGCGAAAAAACAAGAAATTCGGTATGTGGGAGGAGAATGTGTGAGAAAATCTGTGTGTCTGAATGTGAGAGGGGGAAAAAAAAAAGGAGTGTTAGAAAGAGAAAATGCAAAAGTGGGAGTGAAAATGTGTGCGTGTGTGTGTGTGTGTGTTTTTTTTGTGAGATTTTCTTCCAGTTCCCAGTAGACAGAGGGTGGTCAGTGGAGAGATTTCACTAGCTCTTAGTGCTCAGTGTGTGTTTCGGAGCTCCTTATGGCTCGTAGCTCCGCCCACACCAGATGTCAGCTGCACACAGCGCCTGCCAATCACGGCCCGTTGCCAGGCGACAGATGGAAGGATCCTACTGAGATGCACAATTCAACTGAGAGAAGGCGCTAAGATCTTGGTGAGCTCACAGGCTCCTGCTGGTTTGTACCACATGAAGATGAGGACACACACACATTTCTGTTGCAGTTGTCCACAGTTGGACCGGAATAAAAAAATAAATCCTCTCTGGGTGCTGATTATGTTTAAGTGGTGTTATTGTCCTAAACCTAAAGTCTGCATATGGTACACAAGTTACATGAGGCTAGATATTACTTCGCATACATGTGAGCTGCCCCGGCATTAGCAATCACTCTGCCCTGAGAGGACGTTTGGTGTTTTCTACAGGAAAAAAAAAAAAAAAAAAAAAGAATAAATCGCTTGATATTTATTTCTAAAAAAGAAATGAGTTAAGGTGAAATATCTACGAAGCATTATTAAAATAAAGAGTTAGCGGTGACAACCAGAGAAGTGCACATGTGCCTGATCTGCCTGTTTGTCCCGTGCATGAGGACGAAGCTCTCGCGATTTGCACTGCAGTGTATATAAAATGAACATTCACATTCAAGGGATTAAATTACTTGTATACTTGTATTTCACGTCAAATGGCTTTTATTATACAAACTAAATGCACTTATTCTCTGTGTTGTGTTTTTATATTGTTCTTATTAAATAGATGATTTTACAAATGAAAACTAATTTTTGTTTCATACTTAAAAACATAATGGTCAGACTGGGTACCATAAATGTTTTTCGTTTTATACTACAGCATACCATTAAAAATGTATTTCGTTTATCCTATTACAATTTTTGTCCTTTTAAGATTTTCACGTATACGTGATAAGTAATATAATAAGACATAATAAACATTTTGGTTTTTGGGATTATAAAGGTATGAAACGAGTACTATTCTTACACAGTTTACATAAAAGTTATCCGGAAGAGTCGCCGAAGACTAATTTATGCAACTTATTTTAAAGCACATAAAAATCACATGACTGCCATCTGACAAACTGCTGTCCCATGTGAACTGTGTGCACTTTGATTGAACAAGACTCGGTGCCACAGTTTGGCAAAATCTGTTACTCTTTGCATGAGTCTCACTTGTTTCATCTTCATGTCAGTTGTGTTTCCTTCTCAAATATTATAACTATAACATCTAAATGCTTTTTTGGGGGACCTGTTATACAAACTGATTTAACTAATTATAAATTTTAATCATTTAAGCATTCAGCTACTGAAATATTAGATATTTACTAATACCTGTAGTGAGTAGTGAGCTCTCTAGCTACTATTCCGCAAGTATTTTATTTTATTTTTCTGTCTGACTTTATCCCTAATTTAGTCATCCCGTCCTGTCAACCAGAATCACTCGGAGGAAAATTATATCCGCCTCTTCCACTTTTATGACGTCCATGATGCTATAATTGCATTGCAAGTATGATATTAAACCATGAATCGTATATGAATATAATTGAATTTTGGGCATTATGATTTTCATTTCAGTGTAATTCAATAGCAGTAAAGTTTGTCTGATTTGTCTTTTTAAAGTTTTAAAGGTGTAACTTGTGTTGTTCATCTTGTAAATGCCATGTCTTATACAGAGCAATTTATCTTTTTTTTTTTATTCCTGCGATCTGTGCCATACTCCAATCCAGTAGGTGGCGGTAAACACCTACCAACTGCACATAAATTCAAAAGCAGAAAAAGATGTGATGCTCTTTTTTAGGAAGTAGTTTAATTAAAATTTTGAAAAATGTAACATTTGATATGCTGCCTAAACAGTGAATCGATTCTGAATCTAAAACTGACCTATCGATTAGATCCATTAAACCGGACAGCTCTACATGGAACCCCTCCGACGGGAAGGTACAGCTAATCCGCTCTCTAGGCTCCCACCTAAATCTCCGGATCAGAGTGAACGTCTTTCTGTTGCACCACTGGACAGCTGAAACACTGCATACTACATTCATGCAGAAGTCACACCCCTGTCATGTCCTCTACCACCCTTTCATTTTAAATCTGCTTCATGCAATATATGAAAGATAATGATAACGTCATTGAAAGATAAAAAAAAAAACCTTGCGATACACGTATTACAGTACTGTATAGTATATCGTGAGATTTTTTATTTTTTTTATCTTCCAAAACAGTTTGATCGATAATGTTTTATGTGTCTCCTAGACAGCCGCTGCAAATGAAGGACAAAAGCTTCACAAGCAAATCGTTCCCTTCTAACAAAGCAAATAGTCACGAAGTGAAGGCGTAATGGCTTGAACAAAATCGTTACGGCTGAGACTTCTGAGATCAAACCTCCATCGAAAAGGACACAATCCAGAGCATGGACGAAATGTCCCAGATTATGTCCTTTAAAGTGTGATGAAAAGCTTTAGCGTGTTCACAAGCCTTAAAAAAAGGAAGAGCCGCAGATCGCTGAACACCAGAGGATTCATTTGGGGCACCTTGGAAAAAAAAAGAAAAGAAAAAAAAAAAAACCCTAAAAAAATTTAGGACACCTTTTCTGAAAACGGAAGAAATGGCAAGGGCTTTGCGAAATCAGGCAACACTGACGTCAAGAAGGTTCGCCATTCGTTCTCGTTATTTTGAATCTCCGTTTTATTGATTCGTTCGTTTACTCACGTTCAGGGTCGCACAAGAACTGGAACATACGTATCATGGGAATAGTCCACAAATGTGTGCATATACTGTATCGACATCTCTAATACGCCCACACCATCACCCACATACTGTACACACACACACACACACGTACACACTCATTAAGTCTTCCTACTGATCTGAAATCTACAAGAAAGAAAAAGTCATGCTGGAGTTTAAATGATCCAGAACAGGAATGGTTTAGTAATGGGAGTTCAGAAGAAGGGGTTAAACTGGATTTTACAGGGTTACACGCTGGGACAGACAGGGCCAAAATCAACGGAAATCGACTTACCTGCCATCTGCTGGATCCCACTGAACGCTCCGAGATTACTGGATGAGGTTGCCTGCTGTAGCAGCTACGGAGAGACACGGGGAAAGAGAATGAAGGATGGAAAATCAGTTTGAAAAGGAAAATGACAGAATGACATATTTGCTCAAAGCAGAATTCATTCTCAAAGCCTGAGGAAATGTAGCGCCGCAAATGTCATACAAAGTAAGTGCCTCCTGCTGCTTAATCTAAATTTAGACCCTGAAGCAAGATCACTAACCCTCAAGTGCTTAGATTGTCTCCTTTTTTCAAGCAGAAGTCACTTTTGAAATGACAAAAAAAATCTTCTGAATGACTGCTTATAAATCATGTTTCTGTGGTCAAGTAGTGATCATGTGCAAGAATAAGGACACTGATCAGTATGGAGAGGCTCGAGGATAAACTATGAGAGCCGGGCTCAGTGAAATGGAGTCTTAAGGGTTTGGATGTCTTTAACAACTTAACAAAATACGAGGGGCGTTCAAGTCAAACCCGGACTTGTGATGAAATTTCTCGTGAATGATGGCGTAAAAGCGGCTGACGTTTACAGAAGCCTTCAAGCATGGTACGGTGATGAGACTCTTAGCCGCGGTAAAACATCTGAATTTCACAACCGTTTTAAAGGAGGTGCCAGTAAAGGAGTTCCTGGGAGGCCAGCGTTTCAGACATGTACAGTATTAGGCAGTCTGATCATGGCTCCGACATACTGAGAAAACTAGTGAAACACTGGGATAAGTGCGTTAGTGTAGCCAGGGATTAGATAGAGAAATAAAGCGAGTTTTTCACTCTCACGACTGTGTTCTGTCATTCTGCACAATCAAAAGTCCCGGTTTGACTTGAACACCCTTCATTTTTCATCCATTATACTAAATTACTGTGCTAAATTATTGCATCTAACATAATAACACAGGAAGCAAAAATGCTTATTTTAAACTTCAGTAAAAATAAAAACTAGCAAAGAGCCAAAACACACTAATCGCAGACCATGGGAGTGTCTTTGAGTTCATACACAAGAGGAAATAATTGAGTTCCAATAAGGAATTGTATAAGGATGGCCTTATAGGATGTGAGTGTACAGTATACAATATGTTTGTTTGTTGTATCCAATGCTTTGTTAGCTGGTTAGCTTTGTTAGATAGCATGCTATGCTAACACTGACAATCTTACTCTGCTATGTGGTCCGCTTAAGCCATTTTTCGCCCCAATAGATTTCTGATATATTCATGAAACTATTTTTTAAGGACCTGCTGCTGCCTTACTGCTCAAAAACATGTCCATGAGTCTGCGGTTTTCTCCTTGTGTAGCTTGGCTGTACAGGATGTAAACAGTGAAAGGAAGTAGAGCTGTGAATCGTAGGTAGAGTGTCGATTCGATTTAGTGCTTAGTGTCTGATTTGTCTATATACTTCTTTTTACAGATATTAATATATTTAAAAAATCTACAAAAAATATCAAATAAGCATTTTTTCTGCCAATCTTATGCGCTGTTCTCCAATCCAGTAGGTGGCGCAATTGAACCACTCAAACATCAAAGTAAAAAAAAAAGAAAAAAAAAAAAAGAGTGCGATATTCTCGGTTTGCAATTTCTGCAAAAACTGGAAAAAATTAATTTTGCCTAGACGATTACTGAATCGTGCGAATTGATTACGAATCTGAAACTGACCCATCGATTCATTTCATTTAATCGATTAACAAAAGATCGATTAAATCGCACAGCTTTACCAGAAAGAGCACAAAGCTAAAGGTCAAAGGTGCTTAGTTAAAGGTTAAAGGTTAAAGATAGAGATGATCAAGATCGCTCGCATGGCAATAGGGAAGAAGTATGGGAAAGAAAGAAGAGATTACTGCTTTTTTAAAATCTTTTAAAAATTGTCCTAGGTGAGTTTTTTTTTTTTTTTTTTAAATCCTGGTTATTTACAGTAGTTTACTTTCTTTATACTGCATTTGAAATATTTTCCTCTTTCGACACACAATTTAAACAGATGGTGTGTTCTAGCAAGGAAAATCTTCACAAGATTGATCAGGAATTAAACTCTCTATCACGTCAGAAAATCCTTACGATTCTCATCATCACGTCTCGTGCCTTATCCAATTAGCACCTTCACCCTGCCGCTACCCGTTTAGGTTGCTAACGAAGCTGGCGGAAAAGACAGGAAGAGCGAGAGGGAAATGCGAAAAAGGGGCGAGGCGTCTTGCTAGAAGAGAGTGGGCGGAGCCTGAAGAGTGAGGGGCTGAGACAGTGACTGACTGTGGTGCTGATGGGCGTGGCCGAGTGGGTGTGGCCTCTTACTGCCAGGTACTGCGGGGTGAGGCCGGTCAAGCCGGTCAGACTGCCCCAGGCGGAGGCGCTGTTCAGCTGCTGCATCTGCTGAGCTAACTGCTGCTGCAGCCGCCGCTGCTCTTTGTCCTTCTGAGTGTCGGCGAACTTCACCACCATGGGCGAGGAGCATCCCTATAGACAGAGAGACAGACGGGGACAAAGAGAACGAGAGGTTAGAGCAATGATGTGGTGGAAAAAAGAAAGGGACATGGAGAGAAAGGGAAACAATGGTGAGGAGAGAGGGGGGAAAGAAAGTACAGGAGGAATGCAAGAAGGGAAGAAAAAGAAATAGGGAGAGTATGAGTGAAGGAAGTGAGACAGGCAGAAAGAATATGGAGTGTATAAAGTGTATGGAAGAGGAAAAGGACAGAGAGATCAAAGACCAAGCAAGAGCGAGAGCGAGAGAGAGGTAGGGATGGGTTTGAGGAAAGAAAGAAAGAAAGAAGCAAAGACAGGCAACAGAAATCGAGGGAGAAAAAGAGTAAGAATGAGTGATGGAGAGAAAATGGAAAGAAAGATAGGGAAGAGGAGGATAAAGGACAATTAAGTATAATTGGGTATTTACCAAAAGCCATAACATTATCTCTCTCACACACTTACACACACACAGGAAGAAAGTGCAAGCAGAGACAAGGGGCTGTGTGTGTATGGGTTGAGAAGGTGATATTATTTCCCCAGAAAGCGATTTCCTGCTTTATAAAGCGATTTCATCATCATGTGCTTCAGAGCGAGCGCGCGCGCACGCACGCGAGAGCGAGTGAGAGAGAGAAAGCACGCAAGAGAGACTCTGCCCACAGTGCATCTGTGCTAATCTGTCTCTCACACATATATACTCACACACCTCAGAGAGCAGCCTATAATGCCTGAAGCCCTGAGGGTCTACACTGAGAGTACACAATAGAGCACATAATGAGTGTGTGTGTGTGCGTGTGTGTTGCTGTGTGAGTGGTGGTGAGCCGGTGTATCTATGAGCGTGATCCAGTGTGTGAGAGTGTACAACAGGAGTGTAAGCGTGTCTCAGTTCTACGGTACGACATGTTCATGCCTGAGCTGTGTCGATTTCTGCCGCCTAACACTAGCGGGTGTTAAAGCAGGCAGCCCTTGTTTAAGTGAATCTACGGACCATCACAGTACACATACGCGCTCACACACACACGAGACGGAGGTAATGGGATAAAACGGTCGCTTTTCATTATCAGTTGCTGCACATGAACGTTTAAACCTACTGCTTATTACACCATATACGACAAGGGGCGTTCAAGTCAAACTGGGACGTTTTGTGTAGCCGCAGTAAAATTACAGGAACTCGTCTGGGAGTTATCGCCACGCCCGGCATACAGGCCTGACCTCGCTCTAAGCCGTTACCACATGTTTGGGCCATTAAAGGAGTTCCTGGGAGGCTAGCGCTTCAGAGGTGCAGTCTGATCATGGCTCCGACGTATTGAGAAAAGTTTCAACCTTGATGCTTTTTAAGCACTAGTGAAATGCTGGGATAAGTGCATTAGTGCAGCCGAGGATTATACAGAGAAATAAAGGAATTTTTTTTTTTTTCTCTTACAACTTTGTTCTGTTATTCTGCACAATCAAACGTTCTGGTTTGATTCGAACGCCCCTTGTACTGTACTGTATATACTAAAGTAGAGCAGCATTTCAATCAACTGATTATACTCCAGAACTCATAATGAGGCATAATTACGTACCAGGTCATTAGCTACAATGCAATATTGATGATATTTATCCGACAATCTGTTAACATGATCATCAGGCGGATATGTCAAGTGCCTTTAAATGCAAATGCATTACATAATGAAGGAAAATATACCTTGGTGGTCTTGTTAAAATTCAATCTGCGATATTAAAACGTGCTTGTTATGTGAATTACTTTCAGGTAAATAGTTATGAGTGTGGAATCGACTTGACGCTAGAAAGCAAACTTAAATGTTTCAGCGTTTTTTATTGATACTTGTTGCGCATCATGAGATTAACATTGTAACCTAGAGCAAATGATCAAGAGTGAAAATCTCTCATTCTCTATGCCGCTTATCCTGTCCAGGGTCCTGGGCCTATCCCAGGGAACTCTGGGCACTTGGACGGGCGTTCCAGTCCATCACAGGTCACATAAGCACACAAATTTTATTTTATTCTAACAGTAAATGGAACAGTAATGAAATAAATTTTCATTCTACCATGTGACAGTTTTATAAGCATTGTAACATGGTGACATTTTGAAATCATACCATATCACAACATCTAAGCATCCTTTTTCCGTCAGGACTATCCGGGGCCATCATTCGAGCCAATCACACCACGCACTTCTGGAGTGTGTGCAAGCATTTTAAAGGTTGTTAGGAAGCGGAGGAAAAAAAAAAGAAAAAAAAAAGCCAGACACTCTCTGAGCAGACGTCACGTTTCTCCTTCCATTGGCGGGATTGATTTTTTTCTCTCTCTCTCTCGCCAAATGAGGAATGGATAAAAATAAAAAATAAATAAATAAATAAATAAAAAGGAATGAGATTGTGCCTGAGGTGTCAGTCAAGTGATTCCATCTTGGGCCACGCATCTCAAGAGACCTAAAAATCTCATTACTCCCTCCACACACATGCACGTGAACACGAGCGCACACGCACACAGCTCATTCTGCTTGCTCATTCCTGCGGCTTTCTCGTTACCCTCGAATTTTGACTTACACATGAGACGTGGTCTGAAGCTGAAGTATAAGAGACTACGATCCAAAAATTAAAGCGACATTATGAACATTTCATCATAATGCGCTGCTTAGGAAACGGCACGGAGATGTACTGTATTAGGGTAATGCTAATTATCAGCTGCTGAACGTATTGCAATAATCAACACACCTACTGTAACATGCTTTTTGAATTGCTGAAGGTTGTGCTTACATATTTGTTTAAATTAAGAAATATTATAAGATAGCCATCTTAAATGGCGCCTTTTAAAGGGCTCATATTTTACTATTTTTTGGCGAGTTAACGGAGGTCTTAGAGCTCACTCCAAGTGTATGTGATAATGCTCCAGCTGAAATACCACTGCATTTTTTTTCATACAGCAAACTCCCATTATTACACTCCTCTTTCAAATGTTCTGGTTCATTGTCTATGTAAATGAGCTACTGCTAAGCTACACTCCCCACAGAACAGAACGCTGAGCTGTGCAACAAGCTTCTTATATGAGGAAAAATCTAGCCCTGGCCAATAAAGAGTTTGGATAGGACAAAAAAAAAAACAAAAACAAACAGCGAATGATTAATCTAAATGACTAAAAACTTATTGTGCACTATAGGTCCCACTATATCGCAATACCATACGCTATTTCAGTTGGATTTCTGAAGGGTATTGTTGTAGATTATTACTGTATAAGAAAACCTAACATATCCTAACTAGAAGGGCTGCTCTGTGTATAATGTTGTTAGCTTTCACATACAGCTTAAGAGATAATATTTTAAATAAATAAATAATAATAAAAATATATATTATTACAAAATAGAGGAAGGTGAAAAAAAATAATGAAATAAAGAAAGAAAGAAAAATTAACAAATTGCCACTATGCAAAAGGTTTATAAATAATTCACTCACCGTCTATACCGCTTTATCCTGAAGCCTATCCCAGGGGACTTAGGGCACAAGGCGAGGTACACCCTTGCACAGGGTGCCAATCCATTGCAGGGCACACTCACACGCTCATTCACACACTACAGACAATTTGGGATTTTCAATTAGTCTAATTTGCATGTCTGTGGGAGGAAACCAGAATACCAAGCCCTGGGAGAACATGCTACTTCAATGCACACAGACCTGAAGCGGGGTTTAAATCTGGACCCTGGAGCTGCCAGTCCATTTGACGGTGCATTTGACAGTCCATTTGACAGTGCATTTGACAGTGCATTTCTGCATGTTTGGGCCAGTAAAGCAGTTCAGGGGAAGCCAGTGTTTCAGACATGAAGCAGACAGTCCGATCATGGCCCTGGCGTACTGAGAAAACTTTCTACCTTGATGGTGTCCAAACGGTAGTGAAACACCGGGATAAGTGCATTTGTGTAGGAGGGGGTTACTGTCTACTGTATAGAGAAATAAAGGAGATTTTGACTCTCAGTTCAAAAGTCCCATTTTGACTTTAATAATAAAGAAAGTTAAAATAATCATAGTAATATACACTGCGAAAAAAAAATGATATATATATATATATATATATATATAATATATATATAATAATAATAATATATAATAAGAGGAAGAAAGATAGGAAGAAAAATTAATAAATAGAAACTAACGCTCTTTTTTTAGTAGCAAAAAATGACATGAACGTGTATAAATAAGAATTTATGAATGTGAAGTACACAGGCATTTTACATCTCTACATCACTTTTTGTGTGTTTAACATAATCAATTAGTTGACAAAATCCAACAACGATTACTGAGAATGTTGCACTGAAATACTGTGATCTTAGTAGCTATACTTCGAGCCAAAATTACTACAACAATAATAAAAAAAAAAAACCCTTAAATGATCAAATGAAGCAGTAAGCAGGATGCTGTGTGTTCGTGTAGTGGGAAATGGAGAAGTCAGAATGGAGTGTCTCTCAATAATGAGCATTACCAGTGATTATAAACTGCTTCTCGGATATGCTTCTTAGAAAGTGGTGAATAAAATGAAAAGTCTCGTTGTGGCTATTTTCAGCTTCTGAAACCAGAAGATTCTCCTGATTTTAAGCCTTTACTGTTTTAACAAATTGCTTTTTGCTAGAAATAAGCATGATAAAATCCCGCTCTTGGTAAAAACAAGACAATTCGAAGCTTCAAATATTAAAATATCTATAAACACTGTACAGTAGCTTATAAATACACCATATTTCTCTTAATATATCCTGGCATGGTGACAACATGCTGAAATGTCCATTATAAAACAAATTACGCTGGTATACAGTCAGCCTTCTTCATAGTTTTGAATGAGGAATTAATAATTTACAAAATGTATTCGCTTATTAATAGTGAAGCATTGTTCTTTTACAATCACAAACAGATATAAAGCCGTACTTTCATCAGCATTTTAAAGACAACTGTCGGATTCTGACAGGATCACTCGGCACTGTGGGAAATCTGTGCTTTTGATGAATTAATAGGACGCACACATACACAAGTCAGTACACGGACACAATCACGGACACACGCTCGTACATAAATACAAACGTACTGTACATTCATAAAGAAAGGACTGAGAAAGAAATGAGAAAAGAGAAAGAGAAGCAAACGGAGCAGATCAAACAGGGGAGCGTACTGTATCTGGGGAGAGATCGGGGCAAAGTACAACCCTTAAAATAGCCCTCAGAGGGAAAACTACTATATACGGTGTGTGTGTGTGTGTGTGTGTGTGTGTGTGTGTCACGTCGGTTTTCATTAAGTCGTGACATTCAGAAAGGCCACAAATTCCACTGTGTGAAGAGGGGGGGAGGGTGTGAACACAAGGGGCTTTTACGAAAAATAAACAACAAACCCGGAACAATTTAGTTGCCTGGAATTACTTTCGCCTGAGCTTAAGCAACGACTAGGAAAACACACACACACACACACACACACTCGCTCCATCTCTCTCACACACATACAGTACATGCAGGAATATGGATGCTTTTTCACCACGACAAAACAGGTTGCGGAATGAATAGAGTTCTGTAATTGGTTTGGTCGAGGCACTAAAATGTGTTGTAAATATTCACACAAGGGAGGGCAATATACGAGTTTAGTGGCATTATTAAAGCTTTTATTACAGTATGTTTTACAATATTATCTCTGCATGTACTGTAAGAGGAATGGAAAGATGGTTTGATGAGTATTTTTCAAATACTCATTAAAATGTTATAAAAAGAAAATCATTTTGGAAGACATTGTGAGAAAAATAAGCAAAAGTTGCCCCCACCTATCAGCCAATCAGAAAGGAGGATTTTCTCACAGCATTGACTCTTAACGAAATTAACGCATCAGTCCTGACTGCTATGTCTCTCGAACTGTCACGTAGTGAACAGGATTATGGGATTGTTTCCTCTAAAAACGTAACACTTTCACTGTTGAATGTTGGCTTATCTATGCATTAAGATATGTACGGGAGGCGTTCAAGTCAAACTGAGACTGCAGAATAACAGAACACAGATAAGGGCGAAAACACTCTTTATTATTTTTCTATATAATCCCCTGATGCAATAGTGCACTTATCTCAGCGTTTCACAAGTTTTCTCAGTAAGCCTCCCAGGAATGCCTTTAATGGCACAATAGGCTGGTTTGATCACCAACGGTGTTCTGTTTTGGCAGGACTCACACTGCCCACCGCACCACTTACACATTACAGTTACTTATATAGAGATGTAGGAGTTATTCCCACATCCTCCGTACAGTCCTGACCTCGCACCACGCCATTTCCACATGTTCGGAAGATAAAAGGAGTTCCTGGGAGGCCAACGTTTTAGACGTGAAGCAGACAGTCCGATGATGGCACTGGCGTACTGAGAAAACATAATACATTGATGGTATCCAATCAGCGGTTCACGCGGAAGCACTAGTGAACCGCTTGGATAAGTGGATTAGTGTAGCAGGGGATTATATTCATGATTGCAGTTTATTAGTCTGCACAATCAAAAGTCCCGGTTTGACTTGAACGCCATCATATAAGAAATGCATAATAACTATTGTTTGTCATGTTGTAGTTACGTCATTAAAAAAAAATAATTAATGCAAAAAATAAACTTTTTCATTCATGTCTGGTTGTATAGACTTTGTTCTAGCTTTTACTCACTGACATCTAACAGACTATATTTTTTTATATGGAGCAATTAGAAAGGAATTGTAATGGTAGGAAACTCATCTATGTGGGAAGAAGTAGACACACACACGTGCACGCAGGCTCTGTATAAGGGGGCTGTCAGCTCTCAGTCAGGGCAGTGACATTTTGACAGGCAGGAAGATGGACAGCTAAACACTAAGGAACGCCAAGTGTAATACAAGTGTGTTATTAAACCGTCTCGGATGTGGCGAGTGCGTGATGCAGCTAATGGCAGCCTGCCTTCACACAGGGGTTCTTCCTGACACCCACGGGTGGCCGAGGCACTGCCCGTTTCAGCTGACACTGAATTTCCAGCCTTTCTCGCTCTCTCTCACATACACTCTCTGTTCGTTTTAAAGTTTCGTCCTACTTTAGTGAAAGTTTGAAGAGACAGACTTTTGGCTGACGATTGGAGCTGTGATACTGGCCAAAAAGAGACTGAGGGGTGTGAGAGACAGAAAGAGACAGCGAGAGTGGGAAAAAAACAAGAGAGAGTGAGAGAGAGAGAGAGAGAAAGATAGCATTAGAGAAAGAGAGAGAAAGAGACAGATATAGTGTGAGAGAGAGCGGAAGAAGTGATGGGACAGATGGGAGCGGGGGGAAAGGTGGAGAGAGGGAGAAGGTGTGAGAGAAGAGGGCTGATGTGATGGTGACAGACATGAGAGTGAGAGAAGGAAGGATGAGGAGAGAAATAATGATAGGCAGCTGAAAGAGAGAGAGAGAGAGAGAGAGTGAGAGAGAGAGAGAGAGAAAGAGAGAGAGAGAGAGAGAGGGACGAGAGTACAGTACCTCCATGGTCTGAGACTGATGCATGGCTTTGATTGCATTCTGTGCCATAGCCCTGGTAGAAAACGTGACAAACGCACATCCTGCAGGAAGGGAACGAAGAAGGGAGGTAGGGTGGGAGGGAGGAAGGGAGGGAGGGAACGAGGGAGGAAGAGAGACAAGAGAAAAAATAAATAAACAAAAGAAACAAGACAAAAGGGTTGGACAGGTCGTTATAAAGCCAAAAAACAAAGATTGTACAGAGAAGAAAGGCAGACAGAACCTACTGCAAAAGTGGCTTAGAGTAGAACATTCAACAACATTTAACAACAATCAACACTCAGCTCTTACCTTCAACACTGAACACACTGAACATCGGTGCAACACAATATAACACACAATCAGTATGAATAGAACTGTGTTTATGAGTTTAGTGAAGTATATTTCAGTGCACAAAGCTGTCAGGTTGCTGTGCAGAACACATCCACACATACTCTCTCGCTCTCTCTCTCTCTCTCTCACACACACACTCACACGCTATATAAGGTATATGAGAAAAGGGAGACAGAAATGTGCGTCTGACATTTACAGCTTCTTTGTTACTCTTTCAGTGCACTGTAATGCCTTTCGGGATGAAACACTCCCCTGTCACTAAATGACTGACACGACTGCTCGTCGCTGTCACTAGCGACTACTCAATTACTCATCCTCTACCGTAATTTTGCAAAATGTAAATTTGGCAAAGCCGGAGTCAGTCCTTTCAAGCGAAGTACAAGTGTGTGCTGTCCCCCCCTTTTTTTTTGTACTGTCTGGCGTTCTCAAGGCTTCTGCTTTTATCATCACCATCCTAAACTAAATTAGTTAGCTGTTCAAGAGTTGTGCTTTTTTTGCCAGTATTCATTAGAGAAATTATTGAAACTATGCTCTGTAGCTCTTGAGCCTGCTACTCTTAGCGTTGAATAGCATTTTAAGGTAGAAGCTCATACAAGTGACGAACTGCTAAATATTTTCCAAAAAAACAAAACAACAAAAAAAAAAACCCTAGTTTGCTCAACTGCATGTGGCAGAATGAAGGTTACTAGGAATTGTGGTATTCACTGCATGGAACATATGAGTGTCCTCAGAATGTTGTGAGTTGATTAATAATCTTCTGTTTCTTGGTTTAAAAAAAAAAAAGGCTGGTAAAATCCAACTAATTTTCTTTTTTTTTTTTTTACATTTAAGCTTGGTCAATGTATATATCAGCTCTATGCTAGTTGTATTTAATGTAAATTGTAGCTCTATGCTAATCTTATTCAGTGTAGATATCAGCTCTATGCTAGCTTTATTTAATGTAAATATTAGCTCTATGCTAGTCTTATTCAATGTAGATATCAACTCTATGCTAGTTTTTTCCAACATAGTAGATGTCAAAGCATATGCTTTATGCTAGTCGGTTGCCAAAGTAGACATGATCACTGTCCTAGTTTTGCTTACTGCAAATAGCAGCTTGTCTAGTCTACAGTAGTCTTGTTCAATTTAGATTAAAGCTCTATGATAGTCTTATGCAATATAGATACTGTAGCAGCTCTATGCTAGTCTTATTCAACGTAGATCAAACCTCTATGCTAGTCTTATTTAATGTAGATATTAGCCCTATGCTAGTCTTGTACAATGTAGATAAAACCTCTGTGCTAGTCTTGTTCAATGTAGATCAACGCTCTATGCTAGTCTTGTACAATGTAAATCAACGCTCTATGCTAGTCTTGTTCAACATAGATCAACGCTCTATGCTAGTCTTGTACAATGCAGATAGCAGCTCTATGCTAGTCTTGTTCAACGTAGATCAACGCTCTATGCTAGTCTTTTACAATGCAGATAGCAGCTCTATGCAGATCAGGTTTGATCTATAGTATACTGGTTATCAGCATCTCATGCACACATCTCGGCACACACGGCTAGTCGGCTACAATGCCGATAGCAGCTCTATGCTAGTCTTGTTCAATGTAGATCAATGCTCTATGCTAGTCTTGTACAATGTAGATAGCAGCTCTATGCTAGTCTTGTTCAACGTAGATCAATGCTCTATGCTAGTCTTGTACAATGCAGATAGCAGCTCTATGCTAGTCTTATTTAGTGTAGATCAAAGTTCTATGCTAGGCTTGTTCAATGTAGATCAAAGCTCTATGTTATATATCTCCTATGTAGATATAAACACCATCCTAAGTTTATTAAATGTATACAGCTGTTCTATGCTAGTCATGTTCAATGTTGACATCAGTGCTATGATAGTTTTGTTCCACATTGATATTAGCACTGTTAGTTGGTTTCTAGAGTAGATTTTTGTCTCCGTCCAAGTTTTGTTTAATATAGTGCTAGTCTTATTAAATGTAGATAGCAACTCTATGGTAGTCATGTTCTCAGCGGTATGCTAGTTTTGTTCAACATACTGTACATATCAGCTCGTCTGTCTTGCTAGTTAATTCCCAAAGTAGATACTATCTCCGTCCTAGTCTTGTTCAATGTAGACCTAATCTCAATGCTAGTCTTATTCAATAAAGATATCAGTTCTATGCTAGTCTTATTCATTGTGAATTTCTGCTCCTAATGCTCACCTTGGACATAGTTAATTCTGTGTCATGCTGGAAAGTCATTTTACAGCATTGTTATTACTTACTAGTTTAAATCAGTCAATAAACTTTCAACCTTTTTAGCGCTGCGCTAATGTTATTCTCATTAACAGTCTAGCTGTAACGTACTGTAGCATTAGTAAGAAGCTGTAATCTAGAAGCTGTTCTAACAGTGTGACCAGTGTAGACTGCACGTGTTTGGACTGACTTGAATCGTTCAGCAGTTTAGGATACCAGACGCGTTACATGGAATTTGTATGCTTGCATTGTATTTCTTGCATGTGTATTATTCTTGTATCACAGTCTTGCACACTGGATACCCAATGGGGAAGAAACTGATACTGTATAGGGCATTCCTTAAGTTATACTCCTGTAATTCTTTGGGCTGCTCCTGTTAAGGGGCTACTACAGCTGATCCACACACTGAACTTGGCACGCGTTTTGACGCCGGATGCTTCCCCAGCGCAACCCTCCCATTTCCATCTAAGCTTGGCACTGGCACTAAGGATGCCCTGAATCCAGTGGGTGGGAATTGAACCCTGGCCTTGTGCATGGCAGGTGAGAATCTTGCCACTGAGTCAGTGATGCTCCATATTTTAAATTATGTAAATATGTGAAGATGCTAATATGCGCGCACACACACACACACACACACACACACACACACACACACACACACACACACACACACACACACACACAAGCTTTCACTACAAGCCATTCTGTGTTACACATTTGCATTTTTATGTGCCTGCTAGAGCGCTCTTCGCCCTAAATGCTCGAACAGAACGAGAGTAATCTCTCTGCTGCAATCATGACAAGCGCTCCCATGAGGCCAGGCGACTGCTGGAGACCTGCTTGTGGTGGCAGCTGGGAAATGGAGTCGTTTATGCAGGTGGTGGGCAAAAGAACAGGCCATATGGAGATAAGCTGGGGAGATGGCACTGCCTCAAGAGCTCTCTCTGCTCTACTGTACACACACAGAGATGTCTTACATACAGTCTCACTGATCGAGTAAGCAACTTCAGCCATCTGAAGACTGAAAGGAGAAAAGTGAAAGAACTGTCTTTTCGTTTTATGTTCACTAGGAGGCACTAGCTACATTTACTTTCATATGCTGCACTCTCTCTCTCTCTCTCACTGTTTAATGTGACCTGCACCCCAAGTTCCTATAAGGGTGCGGCATCAGTCCATAATCCCGAATGTTCCTGTTTATTTTAAGATAGTGTTATAAAACCAGGTTTAGTCACTGCAACATCCAGGGCTGCCATGTCCATTGAAAAAAATAGAAACAGAACAGCTTAAATCCTTGTTGAATTCTTATCTGTGCTATACTTCTATTTAAATACAATGGGACATGGAAGGGACGGGGGCGTGTGCAAAGAATTATGAATTATCTTTGTTTTATTCCTGGTTTCTTTTTAAAGAGCTGCATTAGACAGCAGATATAAATATGTGATAGGCCACATGGAGGAGGAGAACGAGCACGAGAGCAAGAGCAAGCTCACAAGCAAGAAAGGGAGAGAGAGAGGGAGAGAGAAAAGAGGACAGTTTGGAGAAAGTGGGCTAGCTCCCTTGGTGATCTATATTTATTGGAAGTGAAAGTCTACGGTGATTGATAGTTCTCCGAGATGGTGGAGATTAGAGCGATAAAGAGAAAAAGAGACAAATATGTCAGAGGAGAAGAGAGACAGAGAGTGGGACAATGTGATTAGTGTCTGTCAGTTGCTTCTTTAGTTTTGCACTAAAGCAGGTAATAAGTAATGAAAGGCTATCTTACCTAAAATGTGTGCTGTAAATATCAGTCTTCATTTTCATCATACAGACAAACCAGATTTGATCTATAGTATACTGGTTATCAGCATCTCATGCACACATCTCGGCACACACCGCTCATACTGTACACTATGGGCAACTTGAAAACGGCAATCAGCCCGAAGTGCATATCTTTGGATTGTAGGGGAAAAAAATTGAGTATCTGGAAGAAATTCGCCAAGCACGAGAAGATTCCATGCACACGGATCAGAGGTGAGATTTGAACCATCAACTCTGGAAGCGTGAGGGAATAGTGCTAACCGCTAAGCCATCGTGCCAAGTATTCAAGTGGAATATTAATTTGGAATTTATATATTTTTAATCTGATTACTTAGCCCCAGTGGTGTCAATTTACTTCTCTCACATGCAACATTAGCTTTGTAGATGCAGTACAAAACTAAAACACTTTTGACTAATATTGTCTTTATGGGAAATGAAAGTGCTATCAATAAGAGTGTTCACCAAACCAGTGCAGTTACGTACACCGATCAGCCATAACATTAACAGCACCGCCAGGTAAATCGTACATCATTGATCACCAAACAATTGGCTCATCCATGCCAGTCCATCTGGTCTGACCTTACAGAAAGGTCAATGCTGGCCACAAGAGAAAGGCACCAGAACACCCAGCAGACAAAGTGTCCAAGAAAACTGACCCAGTCTCGAAATTCCCCAGGTCCCAATCTGATCAAGGATCCATTGGATGTGCAACAAGGGGGCCCCACCCGGAAACCCCTAGCACCGAAAGGCAAGGTCCTGGTGCCAGACATCACAGTACACCCCCCAGCGGCCTTGTGGAGCCATGGCTCAAGGGGCCAGAGCTAATCTGGTGGCATAAAAGGAACCAAAAACTAATGTTTCTATAATGTTAATAGTTTTAATGTTATGGCTAATTGCTGTATAACTGCATTAACTGATGTTGGCTTGAATGTTTGCTAAATCCCATCCAGGACTGAAGTTCCAATGATCAGCATGAACTAACTCTTTAAATAGGATAAACTTCTGACTGAAGGGAAACGGTACTTTTACCCTGGTGAGTTCAACTTATTCTTGAGGTTTAGTAACATGGTAAATGAATTTATGTTAATTTATGTGCACTTATTTTCAGTCATAGATGGAACAAATATTAATTAATGCAGGTGTTCATGATGTAGTTAACATTCAATCCCTAATTAATATTCCTAACTCTGTATGTGTGTCTGTACATGTAAGAAAGAGGACGAGCATAGCGGTGTCCTGTAGGGCCGACGCGGTTCAGTAAAAGCACATATCCCCTGCATCAGGGCACTTTCAAATATATCTCGCAGCAAGGGCTCAGGGACTGGAGTTAATCTCATGTGGAATTAAAATATTCATGAGAACCAGAGAGGGAGCGAGAGAAAAAGAGCGAGAGGGAGTGAGAGGCTCAGGAGGGAGAGAGCAGGACGGAGAACGAGGGAGAGAAATGAGTCCTGTAGAGGACGAGATGACAGGAGAGGAGTGGATGAACGGGTGGAGAAGTGGCAGTGAAATGAGTGTGTAAGAAGAGTGGGAGCTGAGTGAGTAATGCAGGATGGTTCAGGTACAACCTATCCCCATTTTACGCCTTTGAGACCAGGGGGGAGAATTATAAGCAGAAATGTAATGGTCCGACTGAAGGATGTGTGTGTTAGGGAAACAAGGCCCCTCCTGGCTTAGAAATGTGCGTCTGTGTGTGTATCCTTCAAGATAAGCAGGCGATAATGGAGGACAGCAGGAGGCTACTTTAATCCGTTCACAGGGAAACAAGATCGTCCCAGGAACGGCAATAAACATGTCGACTTTCGTAGTCTCACATTAGTTTGTCCGAAAATAATCGCACATGATTAGAGCGGTGTTCACTGACATTTGCCGTGCTGCTGATTAAAAATGAAACGGCTGCAGATGAACGTGTTCTACTCAGTAAACATATACCATTAGCGAGCTAGTTCGATTCATCTCAAACAATAGTATAACTCCACTATGAGCATTGTTTATTAATTATTAATTAATATCATCTATCCATTGTTTTTTCACCCTTCACATAGACTTGATCAACTTCAAGGTGAACCAATTCAACTCCCTAATCTCCTCTTCCATTAACATGAATAGGCATTTTCCTCCCAGACTCATTTTATTCCTTTTCAGTCTGAGTCTGAGCACTGTATTCTACAGTTTCTTTGCATTGACAGGAACAATGCAATCAAACGCAAGCAGATATGCATACACACGGATGCATGATTACGTCTGAGTCAAATGGACGCTAGCTGGTAAACACTGGAGCCGTTCTAATCAGGGGATGTATTTATGGCGTGAATGCGTGTGAACGTGTGCGATGTTGCTTGACGCAGCACAGGAGACAAATTGCCACCATTGTGCATGTAATGGTTCACTTAACTTAGAAAAAAAGAGGCTTAGGGAAAAGCAGCTTAATTACTGTAAGAACATCGGTACTGGATTTATATCAGATGTAAGCTCAAATTCAGGGCGCATATACCGTCCCACATCAAAACCTTAATTTTGACAAGCTGGAAATGAGTTTCTTTGTTTAAAGATGCATGGAATAGAATTCTCAAACATGGAAAACATGGAAGGGAAGATAAAAATATAATAAATAATCATTTAGGCTGCTGATACATACATACATACATGTCCTAAGAATGTCCTTAGGCTATAGACAGGCTTGGATTACTTTGAGCATCCTTCTGTTCATCACCTCCAATACTTATGACACCACAACATTTGGTCAAATACCAATTGCCTTCGAAACAGCTAGAATCTTCATCAATCTGTACATCCTTGTTGTGGATCTGAGCCATTCTGGCTTCAAAGCAACACCCTCCAAACTGCTCAGGTGGCTGTTAATAAAAATCATCTGGCTGCAGCGTTAGCCATCCTATCATCCGCCCTTTTCCTTTTTTGACATTGAATCACCACACTCTCTTGGCCATCTTCCCCAGCCTTAGAATTAATGGCACTGCAGCTCACTAGAGAGCCTGCTTATTACCCCAAAGAAAGGTAATATCATGTTACCACTTCTTCTCCATACAGATTTTACACTGGTATCCCACAAGGCTCAGTCCTGGGTCCTCTTCTGTTGTACCTGCTCTCTCAGTGAGCTCATACACTATTTTCACCTAGTTTTTCACATCACAGCTCCCTGCTCATGTGTTGACACTCAACTCATCCTCTTCTTTCTTCTCTCGGTTGGGATCTCAGCACGTCTGGCTGATATCTCAGAAAAAAAAAAAAGAAACTAAAAATAAATTTCAGCAACACCAGACAGTTGTATATAACTGGAGATGCCTCAACATGTCCTGATGTTTTAGATCTCCCTGAGAATCTCACTCTCAGATCACATAATTATACCATGAACCTAGTCTTGGGGTAATTCTGAAGATCCCTCACTTGATAAACTGCTAACCTGATTCAGTCATGATGGTTACTTCTCAGCAGCATTAGGATGCTCTGGCTATTTCTCCATGAAAGCCACTTGGTAGATCCTTTGTCATCTTGAAATTGGGCTAGTTTAACTCCTGAGCTGTGCGAGTGATCCAGTATGCAGCTGTACAAGGTTTTCCCAGACCACCCACACTGCTGCATTCCCTCCACTGACTTCCTGGGTCTGCCTTTATCAGGTTTAACTTAGGGTTGCAAAAAACAGACTATTTACACAACCTACCTTAGGAAATCCTGCCCTGCATGATGTTCCCTATGAAACTCGGGGACAATTCCAGTTGACCCATCATCCCTCAGGATACAGGGATGACTCGGATCTCCTTTATTTTGTCACCCAGGGGGTGGAACGAACTTCCTCTGCCCTCCTGTACATCACCACACCCTTTGCAGTTTTTTTTTTTTTGCTTGCCCCTCTTTCACAAGGTTTTACCTCAATAGTATTCTTAGCACCTGACCTATTTGTACTTGGATGCATTTGAAGGAGACAAAGTACTTCTGTAAGTAGACCACCAGTTCATATATAAAATCCCGACCATAACCTACTTATCTTAAACAAATCAGAAATGTGATAAAACAGTAAAGCTACAATGATGCCAGTGACGACTGCTATAGTATCTGGTAAAGAACCCACATCCAACTTGTGTGTGGATGTTTGTGTGTCAGTGTGTGTGTGTGTGTGCACACGTGTTGGGTTGTGAGGGTTACCTCGGCTAAGTCCATCCGGACCTCTCAGTATGCGACACTCCTCAATCTGACCGAAAGAAGAGAACATGACCCGGATATCGTTCTCATTACACTTCTTTGACACCATGCCGATAAACAACTTCCTGTCCTCCACCGCTGAGAAGAGAAGACAACAAGGTGTAAGGACAGATAAACAAGTGTGGAAAGAGCGTGACAAAAACTATTATCACTAGCTTTTCATCAGGCTTTAATTACTGCTGTGATATTTTATCTCTTGTTTCATATTCACTCTTTTTTTTAAATCTGTGCCTAGGTATTTGGACTTTGGATTTGCCCCTAGGGTGTGTGTGTGTGGGGGGGGGGGGGGGGGGTGTTTGGGGAGGCATGGTCGTGTGTTTTTTAGCATAAAGAATTTATTAGAATAAAAACAATAACAATGCTAACATGAAAACAAAAAAAAAATCTACACACACACACGCGCGCACACGCACACACACACACACACACACACACACACACACACACACACACACACACACACACACACACAAAACACACACAAAACACTCACCATTTGACTTCTCACTGTCTGCAGGCTTCATCTGAATGGGATGGTGCATCTGTAAGGCAGAACAAATACCAGTTATACACACAATCACAATCAATCTATCAATCTATCCATCTATCATCACTGATTACTCATATCTCTATTCCTTTCTTTTCCAACCAAAAGACAAACTCTTTTCCCTTCCACTTTTTTCTTTGCTTTCATTAATTTCTCTTTTTTACTTTCTTGTGCCTCGTTCTTTTCGTCCTCTTCTCTGCATCCATTCATCTCTACCTTTTCTTTCCTTTTAACTCCTCTTCCATCTTTCTTTCTTCTTTCATCTTCCTGTTTTCCAATCTTTTTGCCATCGTTATTACCTTACAGTTATTCACTTCTTCTACTGTTTTTTTCCTTTTCCTCCATCGTTGTCTTCATCCTCCCTCCTATTCGTTTCTTTCTCCCTCGTTTCCTTGAACTCTTGTTTCCGTAATCACTTCCTTCCTTTCTTCCTACCTACCTTCGTTCCTTCCTTCCTCTCCTCAACCTTTCTTTCATCTTCTTTTTCTCCCTTGTCCATTCCATCCTATATCTCATGTGATTTCATACATTACGGACAGACTAAGAGATGAATATGCTCTCTTCTCATTCCATTCAAGAACACATTCCATCTCTCTCTCTCTTCCTTACAGCCTTACAGCCACAGTTTGCCTTTGATCTGCTGTCAGACTTTGGTTTCATCCTGTCTAACACACACACACACACACACACACACACACACACACACACACACACACACTTACTTATTCCCTTAAAGTGTCGCTTCATCAGTTTCCATATCTCTCTCTCTCTCACACACACACACACACACACACACACACACACACACACACACACACACACACACACACACACAGAATTTCACAGTTGTGATAGACAGTTGTGTATGTGTGTAGGCATGCATGCTAAGCAGATATGACAAGGTTGTACAGAAACGTTAAATCTATTGCCAGCACAATTTACCTTCTTCCACTTACACACACACACACACACACACACACACACACACATATATATATATATACACAATTCAGAAATGGTTGTCCAGTAAAGGTTTTCGTTAAGACCCAATGATACACGCGAAGTCACCCAACCGCATCTTAACACACGTCACAGAGTTGTCTACCTAACTTGGAGGGAAAGCGCTATCTGCCCTCTTCCACATACATGAGCTCACTGATGCCTAAAATTGGATTAGCTAGAGTCTCTGAGAGTGAAGGACGGAATGACAGGGAGAGAGAGAGCATGACATCACTTCCTGTGGCATACTTGGGATTGTAACTCTAAAATTGGTGAAATACAGGACTTTTCTGTTCTCCATCTGGTAGACTACACTGAGTCATGTGATGTGGAACACATACTGTACAGTACGGTGCAAAAGTGTTGCCCCACCCAATTTCCGCATATTAAATTCAATTAAATTAAGTTAAATGAAATTAAATTACGTGACACAGAGACGCAGTGGGTCTCACTGTCACCTCACACCTCTAAGGTTGGGGTTCGATTCCTGCGTGTTCTCCTTGTGCTTGTTTGGCACAGGGTAAACGTTACAGAGGATGAATGATTAAATTAAAACAATTGATATACATTTTGATTACATTAAATTCAATTAAAGAACCGTTCTACAGTGACAGACTGCATAGTTGTTTATGTAACAACTTCAGCAGCGGCCTCATTTCCCCCCTCGTTCACTTGTTGGCTTAAGTTAGATGTGTTTGTATGCTTGAATGATTCAACACAAAACATTCCTCAGAAACTGCTCAGGTACAGGGACTGGACTGAAAATCAGAGACCGGAAAAGGTCTTTCGGATGATGAGGGGTGGCTGAAGACATCTGCACAGTACTTTCTTTGTACAAACAATGCTAAAAGTGTGTGTGGAATGATACATTTTTAATAGGAATCAGGTGGGGAAGTCGGAACTTCATGTACACGACATGAAATAAACTTTCAAGCCAATAAGATGTCTTTAATGACCTGTTAACTGAACGCACTTTCCCGTTAACGCTGTTCATTTCAGGGCTTGTTTCAGGTAATGAGTGTGTTAAACGGGATGGAACATCCATACAAGACATCCATAATTGGTTCCATCTCTTGCACGCCGGATGCGGATTCGTCTGTCGAGTCGAAATCAGCGCTTGTTTTCTTGTACCGGGTCGTTCTAAAGGAGTTTGATGAATAAGGGGCCAAATAAAGGCGAAAGGCGAAAACAAAAAACGATTCAATGGTTGACGCCATTGAAGTGTCCTCGCGAAATCAGACGTATTGTTTTTCAGGCTTGTACTGTATCATGAAAGCAGGGAAAGTGTGGTGCGGGAGAGGTAATGAAAGAGATGGCACTAGGAGATGGAGGGCACTCTTAAGGATGTGCCCTAGATTAGCACTTGAGCATCCTTAGCTTAGAGTCAAGAAGAAGAAGGGACACTCCCTCACAGAAACACACACACTCCGAGTGTCCACTGATTAGTGTAGACCAAAAAAAAAAAAGTAAAGGCAAAAAGAGAGAATAAATTCTGCTAGATGCTAATGAAAAAGGTTTAGGTTTTACATTCGGATTATTTCATTATAATTATATTATTATTTCAACTTGAGGAATCCACATGGATTGTCCACATATGATCAAATCGATCAGAAAAAAAAACAGCGCACTAGGGAGCAACTTAAAGTCGTATCAGGATCCAGTCATTGAGTCTGCTCATGTGTTCGGTTCCTAAGCTGCACCCTAAGCTGATATTATCTAAAGACTCGAGCAGGATGTGTACGGCACACCGAGCTCATCCGAGATCAGAGAGCTGCCTCCTTAGACACGTACAGGCCTAAGCGTGACATCATATTGCACAGGTAAAAACTGACTGGACTTTCCATCATATACACACTCCATCTAGAACCATGAATGCTTTGTTTCGGCTATGTTTACATTACAAGCTGTATTGTTGAATTCAGATTATTTGAATACAGATCAGATGTGCATTCACATTCATAATTACAAGTGGCTTTTATCTGACTCGAATGTGGACACATCTGTCCTTGGAACCGGCATGCACACGCACATAGATTCGTCTTTGTTTCCAGCATTTAGGTTGCTATCGCTGCTATGAAATCCGCGCACTCAAAAAGAAGCGTGCCCGTTTTCAATCAAGTCACATGACAACGTATCGGATCAATAACAAAGTGATTACAAAAACAAAAATCAGCTCCGTGTCAAATTAGGAATTCAGTCGATCAGAATTGAGTCACTTCAGGTATGATAATAGTCCGTCATACGGTTTGTTTTTTCGTGACTCCCGTGGAAGCTGAACATGGTTAGTCTTCCAAAGAACAGTTTAAGGATTTTGTTTTTGTTGCTTTTGGGACATTTCCTGAGTAAGAACATGAATCAGAGCATTTGGCCAACAATCCCAGCACTACTCCTTCCCCTTGGCTTCCATCTTCCTTAATCTCCGAGGTTGTAGATCATGTGTATCTAGCGTAACTTGGTTCTGCCTGTTTTATTGATTTGTCTTGATTGAACCTGACTGTGCATTCTGAGCAGAGTGATACGCTATAGTCCGCCTGTGTCTGTGTTTCTGGTTTGTACACGATGTTCACTTAGATTCCTTCCTGAAACCTGACATTCTAAACACACTAAACTACAACTAAACTATATTACACATACAGTATGCTATTACAGTGTAATCATCAGGACTGAACTTTCTTGGAAATTCTGAGTGCTTAGTTCTGGTTGGTCAGAAGGTCAGACAGTAACTTGGAACAACATGGAATAACTGAATATCCGGTAAGGTTTTATGTAAGGAAACGTCATCTTGGATGTAGTCTCCAGAGTTATGCGCTATTTGGAACTGTCAGGGGTAAAGCTTTAAGTTTTCTAACCTGGCAAAGTCTTTCAAGACAGAGTTCTTGCAGTTTTCTCAGTAACAGGACACACTGCATTTTGTGAGAGAACATCTGTTTATAGCTGTTTCTGTATAGCGTTAGTGATAACAGGAACTTGTTTTGTGGATGATCCACTACCATAAATATAATTTTATTTATATTACCCTGAGTGATAAGAGAAACCCTGCATCGCATTAGGATTCAACCCACCACCATCCTCTCTTACTCGCTCACTCATCGTCTATACCGCTTTATCCTGTGTACAGGGTCACGGGAGGCCTGAAACCCATCGGAGGAGACTTGGCGGGGTACAAGCTATCTTGTGCTTAATTTAACTAATTTATATGATAACGTTACTTAAGCTGCTATTTCTCTTGACAGGTTAAACTACAATGATTCCAATTAGCTGGTTAGTTAAGTGACAAACCAGACAGCAAGCGGTTTAACATCTGCCTTCCAGCTGTCACTCAAATCAGGCACGTCCCTAATTATGTATTATTTATGGCTAAATTAAATTTTAACTGATGAGTTACATAAAAAAAATCACACCAATACAGCCTGTCATGAATATGAAGGACATGTAGCTATGGGGACCAAAACTCTTTTTTATTATTATTATAATAATTATTATTATAATTATAATAATAATTATTATTATATTGTACCAGGAAAGTATGCAAATTTGTTTATTTCAGTTGTAAATTTGGACGAATTAACATTCTATGGGGATTGACTCACTTTCCGAGCCAACCCCCAGTGGACATTTAAGGAACTGCAGATTTCGACACTTCCATATCCGCGTCATTTTTCATAACCAGCGGTTAAACCTTGATTTCAATAGCGAAAAACCCCTTCAGAAAATAAGAAAACTACAATACGAGCTATTTTTACACCAGCACTATGCAGAATCTGACCTCACATAACAGAGTTATGAAAAAAAAACACATACCGTACCAGCGCCAATACGTTAAAAGCATTAGGAGAAATGGAATAAAGATAAAGAATAAATAGTTTTCACTGTTCTTTTCTGGAATATTATATTTTTGGCTTGATGATGATGAAAAGCATGGATGGACGCCTATTTTCCCCCAGAAGCGCTTTGTACGAATCGGCCTGAGGTAGCGAGCCAGGTAGCCGACGTGATTTTATGCGAGGGTAGATTCTTTGGGAACTATTTTCTGCTAGCGGAGCACAAATAAACAGGACCTTGTCCAATACTGTGCTTGAAAAGTCACTGACGTCTATAGAAGTGTTGTATAAAGCGAAATTGCACTCTCAATAATGCGGTTATCCTGAATATCTGATATTTAGTATAACCTGCTCTCCTGCTTGTGCGCTAGTGCTTAAATAACAGCATGCCATTTCAAAATTTATTCCTTACATAATAAATAGTGCGGTGTAGTCTAGCGTTTTCTACAATTGAGCTTTCAGAGCTGTCAGCGTCTCCGTATTCGCGCTGCATGAGTTGCCATAGAAATGATTCATTTCCGTATCCGAGGAGACGCACGGCTCAGCGTCTGAGTTCTTGCCTTTCCGATTGACGTCATTCTGATATAACCTGACTGCCAGCCATTAACACCAGGTATCTCGCACCGGTCCTAATGAATCGACTCGCACTGTCAGTATTACATTATCTTCTGTTAATTACACGTCATAAATCCTCACAAGGCACTTCCTTAAGCACATTCCCAACAATATAAGGATCCATCAAGCCTCGTGGCCGAAATTGGCATCAATTATCATGATCGTTTAATTTACGTTCTTAGTTATTATCATCTTTCAGTCACAGATCATAACATGTGGAACAAAGTGCTCACCCCGGTTAAGGTTTTGATGTTGTGCAGAGCGTTCTGGGCCTCGAGAGCGGCTTTCCGTGTGTAGAATGTGACAAAACAGCATCCTAGGAAGAGAGAAAGGGAGAAAGAGAGAGAGGAAGCATTAGCAGGAACATAAACATAAATGGATTTTGTCTGCTTGCTGACTTAAGAAAAAGTTAAAACCCAGAAGAAAGAAGAAAAAAAAAAAACGACTGTGAGGAAAAAGGAGTGACAGAACTCTGTGTGCATCCTGTTTTGTGTACTCAGTATGTAGAAACAAATAGCGTGTGTTGGTGTGTGTTTAAACACCCTCCTGTGTGTTTCCGAATAGAACTCTCTTATGCAGAACAGTGATATGTTTACATACTGATACAAATATAAAAATGTGTGCAGATGCGTTCCTACGCAGAAGAACTACTTATATAATATATTCGTATGTTTTCCCATTCAAATTCAAATTTTATTACACACACACACACAGCCGTATGATACACAGTATGATATGCAGTGAAATGCTTATACGACTGCCCGTAAACTAAAAAGGAATGTTTTCTCTGCAAGAAATAAATTGCACAGGAGAGTTTCTATTAAAAATAGAAAAAGTTGGCGTGTCTGTAAGATATTTGCGGAAAAATTATTTGGAGGGCGGGAAGATGAGTAATAGAACACATCAATTGTGGATTTTTTTGTCTGTCTGTTTGGCTGTTTGTTTGTGCAGGCATCGCATAAAAAATACTGAAGGGATTTTAATGTGGTTTTCACAGCTGTATTTGGCCGAGCTTGAGGTAACATATAGGCTTTGTTTAGTCGCAATCGGCCCACGGGAGAGGAAAATATGCAAATTTGAAATTTAAATGGAAAACAACCTTTTATCACTAAAAAAAAAAAAAATCTACCTGAAAAATTATTACTTCAACTCAAAATTCAACAGATGGCACTGTAGAAATTTTTAATACGCGCTTAAGAGTGTGCAATTAAAGTCCACGCGAACAAAGAGGAATTAATTTGTCGGGGGCACATCTAGTACTCTAATAAAAGTGATGAGAATATTTTAATTATACAAAAAAAAAAAAAAAGAACATTTTACAATATTCACTAAAATCACCAAAATAAAAAAGAATTAAAATAGAAGTGTATAAAGTGGACGGCACGGTGGCGTAGTGGTTAATACCGTGTCCTGGCACCTCCAGGGTTTGACGGAGGTTCGATTCCCGTGTCGGGTCTCTGTGTATGGAGTCTGCATGTTCTCTCCATGCTTGGTGGGTTTCCTTCCACAGTCTGAATATATGCAGATTAGGCTAATTAGTGTCGCCCGTAATGTGTGAATGAGTGTGTGTGCCCTGCAATGGATTGACACCCCGTCCAGTGTGTACCCCGCCTCGTGCCCTAAGTCTCCTTGGATAGGTTCCAGGCCCCCTGCTACCCTGTATACAGGATTAAGCGGTATAGACAATGAGTGAGTGAGTGTATAAATTACGCAGAATAAATCACAGACTGTACAGAAAAAAATTATATGTATTTATCTCAACTGTTTATTAGACACAATAGCTGTCAAACAAACAAATGTGCAATACTGTCGTGTAATAGCTCAGTCTTAATT
Organism: Clarias fuscus; assembly: GCA_030347435.1. NCBI lineage: Eukaryota > Metazoa > Chordata > Actinopteri > Siluriformes > Clariidae > Clarias > Clarias fuscus. The sequence continues at coordinate 11,956,489 of CM059224.1, read as the reverse complement.
TAATTGTTTTATAGTTAAAGAGTATACGCTTGCCGGATCACGCCGTTCACATGCTTGATATAAAGTGCAATATATTACTGAATAGAACTATCTGATTTGTATATTGCCTCTATTATTCACTCAATTTATTCTATTTTTATGCAGCGTAAGGAGCGACACCTACCCTGTACAATGACAATTAAGGATTTATCTATCTGTCTTCAAACACACAAGACAGACAGACGTGCTCATGAGCATCTATCAGTGTCTGTGCATATAATGTATATGTTTGTATGCCAAGTGGATTTCAGTCAAATCTGAGCTCAGAGCTGAGCACACAGGCAAGCTGCATGTGCAGACGAAGCCAGACCGTGGCATAAATTTTGGCCAAACTGTAATATCTGAGCATCTGCGTGTTCCTGAACACACACACACACACACACACACACACACGCATACACACACACACACACACACACACACACACACACACACACGCATCAGTGATCAGACACTCCTGAAAGAGCTTAAAATATTACGCTATAAAAAGTCCCAGCTCTTTTCAGGAGCGTTGCAAAATCTCTTTGCTGTTCCGCCAAAATCGCCGCTAATTACCACCGACACTAACGATCGGCCGCGTCCCAAATCCGGAGTGAGTTTACTGACTCGGCTCAGATGTTATCACTGATGTCTGCTGCAGAGGGAATCTGACGGGCCCAGTTATCCACCCACACACACCACAGATTATATGTGTGTGTGTGAGACAGAGAAAGACAAAGAGAGAGAGAGAGAGAATGGGCAGAATTAAACATGGTCTAATTCCTGTCTGCCAACTGTGTACTTCTTTCAATAGCCAAAATGCCACTAGACACGCGCACGCACGCACACACACACACACACACACACACACACAGAACCAGAGCACACATCACATACACATGCTGAAAACGGTGTCACCCACCTACGAACCCCATGGTGTCTCAACACATTTCCCTTATGAGGACCAGGGCTTCGTCCAAATGAAGAGATGAAGACAAATGTGCGCGCGCACACACACACACACACACACACACACACACACACTTCACCTGCGTCTACTGAGTAATTGGCCATGGATGCTGAGCTAACAAAGCTAATGGCTGCTCTAATCGGCTGTGACGCTTCAGCAGAAACAAATAAGTCATAATTCAATCTCACTGAGCAAACACTCCGTCTTTCACTGCAGAGAGAGAGAGAGAGAGAGAGAGAGAGAGAGAGAGATAGTGTCTCTGAGAACTTTTTGGGTTGGTACGGTTAAAGGCTTAAGGTTAATTGTTCACCATGAATGTCTCGCAATTACCACCAATTACCACAAGCCGCACATCTTAATTGTCCATTCATTCCCTCGTTCAAGGAAACAAAGCACGAGAACCTTTTAAAAGTTCAGATCCTAACCTTTACTTGACACCGCCTTCGTGTTTGCTAGTCGGAGAGGAACTGTTGTTTGATTACAATTTAAACTTGATTACAACAAGACACATGATAAGATTTTACATTAGTTAATTACGCCTCGTAACTTACAAACAAGCGGGGTAGCTTTTGTCGAAAATGCAGGGTTCCGATCCTAACCCCTCTCAGACGTCACAAACGTAACAATACCATCCTCATCAATCTTTTAAAGCGAATGCATTCGGTCATTTAGACATACAGCAATTCTGATGTCTACTTTAAAGTTCTCGACTAAAGATATTGACATATAATGTATAAGGATAAACCAATCTTTTGCTTTTGCTCAAACTAATCTTCATTACAGACAAACAAGCAGCTTCCGAATAACGCCTGGGATAAGATTGCAGCAAGGGTTGCCAGATCACACTGACAAGATCCCGCCGATGTATTGCTGTAAGTGCTGCTGTGAAAAACTACAATTTTTAAACTACCCGCCCAAGACATGATTTTCCAGTCCAGGATGATGAAAAGGAGCCCAACCTGGCAACCAGGTTTTCACTTTAACATCGCCTCTTCCTAGACCCACTATCTGTAAAATTGCTAGTGCTGTCAATATTAACGCGTTAACGTGTGATTAATCTAGAACAGGGGTGTCCAAATCCAGTCCTGGAGGGCCAGTGTCCAACATAGTTTGGTGCTTCTTCTTCTCAAACACAGCTGATTTAACTAATCTGTTAATTACTAGGTTCAGTGGGTGTGTTTAGTTGTTGGTGAATTACAAACTGTGCTGGTCACTGGCCCTCCAGGACTGGATTTGGACACCCCTGATCTAGAACCTTTAACACAAATTAATCATTCGACCAAGTTTGACCCTATTGGCTTCCCATAATCGTGGCACAGTTTAACGCTGATGATAAGATGACTGAGGAAACACCTCCAGGTGTGCTGAACAGCCAGTTTGATTTTAAAAAGCTTCTAGATGGAAGGTGCATGTAGTTGCCTGTATCTTCAAGGGGCTCAGGTGGCTAAGGCACTAGGCTGTTGATTTTTGTATCTGAGGATCCGGGTTCGAGCCCCTCCATCGGTGGGTTGCCACATCCCACACGACCCAGCCACGAATGCATGCAGATATTATATACTGCAGCATCTGTTTCCTCAAACCAGTTTGTCATGCATTTCTTTATTCCAACATTGCACATTTATGATACAAATAAGTCAAAGTATTTTTAAATGGTGATTAATCACAGACTATGACTAAGATTAAACTTTTTAATCATTCGACGACAATAAACGTTACAATTTCAGTTCATCACAATCGTGTCTGTCTGTAAATGTTACAGCACGCTGTACAAACTCGTGCTTTGTCGAAAGTCATCCATAAATGGCACAAGGTCTGACGCAGTAAGATCGTTGTCGTGACTTTAGAGAAACATGACCAGGCTGCTCACACAGACATGAAGCAGACATGTTCAGATGCTATCAGATTAATGAAAAGAAGTGTGTGTCTGAAAGGGGCTCTATTGAAAGACTAGACTAGAAATCTAGAGGTCACAAATTGTAATTCCCAGCCTCCAACCGGGAAAAGATAAAGGAGTCCTTTTTACTATTATGCGTTTATTTTGGACAGATACAACACTGACCATAAGGTACGCTGTTTGAGGACGAAAATATATATCACTCGTCAAGGTAAGCTACTTCGGTCTGTTGCTAACAAAAAGCGAACACGGAGGCTTACGCTAGCTCAGTGTCGTGTCCTGGACTGAACAGTGCATAAGACTCTGGTTTAGATTAAATTGAATCGGTGACATCTCTCGTGCAGGTTCCCCTTCTGCTTTTCAACTTGAATAAATTGCTGAATGACAGGAATGTGAAAAAAAAATATGCAGGAACGTGGGGAAAGGAATTCACATCCAACTGTGATCTAGGTCACATACAGTACAACTCTAAACATTTCAATAAAGGAAAAGATTGGTGCGGTATTATGGGTGTGCTGTCACAGCTGCATTTTACAAGTGTGTTGTTACAGGTGCATTGCTACAGGTGTGTTGTTACAAGTCTACTGCTACAGCTGTGTTATTACAGGTGTGTTATTTAGATGTTTTATTACAGATGCTATTTCAGGTGTGTTACAACAGATGTTATTACATGTGTTATTCAGCTGTTGTATTACAGATGTGTTATTTTACCTGTTTTACAACAGATATTACAGATTTTACTGTAGCTCTGTTATTACAGATGTGTTATTACAGATGTGTCATGGCTGCATTATTATAGGTGTTTTATAGGTGTTTTACAGCTTCATTATAACAGGTGAGATGTTGCAGTTGTGTTGTAATGTCTGCGTTATTACAGGTGTGTTGTGAGTGTGTTACTACTCCATAACACGACACGGCCATAACAGTACTTATGGCTGTGTTGTGGCTGTTATTACAGATGAGATGTTATGACTATGTGGTTATATCCGTGTATTACTACAGGTGTGTTGTTACAAGTCTACTGCTAGAGCTGTGTTATTACAGATGTTATTTTTGCTCTGTAATTACAGATGTGTTATTTTAGCAGAGTTTTAACAAATGTCTTATTACGGGTGTGTTATTTCAGATGTGTTAGACATTATTATGAATGTGTTATTCAGCTGTTTTCTTACAAATGTGTTATTATGGGTATGTTATTACTGATGGTATTTCAGATGTTATAACATGTTATTACAGATTGGTTATTTCAGATGTTATATAATTATTATATAATGTATATTATACAGATGTGTTACTACAGGTGTGTTAGTACAGATGTGTCATGGCTGCATTATTATAGGTGTTTTATAGGTGTGTTACAGCTTCATTATAACAGGTGAGATGTTGCAGTTGTCTTTTAATGTCTGCGTTATTACAGGTGTGTTGTGAGTGTGTTACTACTCCATAACACGACACGGCCGTAACAGTACTTATGGCTGTGTTGTGGCTGTTATTACAGGTGAGATGTTATGACTATGTGGTTATATCTGTGTATTATTACAGGTATGTTGTTATGACTGCGTTCTTACTCGTGTGTTACAGCTATGTCATTCTTGCTTCAGCTCGTCTAAAGCAAATCAAAATTTCCTTTCAAAATCGCATCAAACAGGAGAAATTCCGGAGAGACCGTGGGGTAAAGCAACACTGTCTGTTAAACTCCTTGATTAATAAAACATACCCTGCTGAGCTGAACACTGCTAATTAATGCTAAGCTATGCTTAAATTAAAACGTAACCTTAAACTCAGTGACTAAACCAAATATCAGCATAGTTTAGGGTTTTGTTTGATTTTGGGTGGGAGGGTGGTAATGTTTTTAGAAAGCAAAAAAAATATTTAGAAAGGTTTTCTTTTTGATGAACAGATATATTTCAAATATGCCTACATTGTGGGGACATTCGATCCCCACCAAGATATATGAAAAAAAAAAAACACTCACACTGACACACACACACACACACACACACACACACACACACACACACACACACACACAGAGGATGAAATCCGAATACATTTTAATACATTAGCATAATAGGGTTCTCCCAGATCTTCGAAGATGCAACACACATCCAGACACCTGTATCGCTCAACAGCGCGGGACTGAAAAGCTCACACTATACCATTTATTCCCCCTGTTTCTGCATGCATGTGTATCTATTATACACTTCAAAGGCAGCGAGGAATACATCTTTTGTAAAGAGAGACACAGCTGCACTGCTCCGATCTCAGATCAATCAATTGACAAGAGGGCGACCTGTTCCCTGTGTGTGTTTGCGTGTATACGTGTGTGTGTGTGTGTGTGTGCGTGTGCATTTTAAATTGCAGTCCAGCTCAGATAAACAATTTATGCCTCGCTCTCCTCTGGGTACATTTATATTCTATGTCTTCATTACAGCCACCGTTACACACGCACACACACATACACACATTCGTGTCTTACTATCCTTGTGAGAACCGTCTACTACCATAATTAATACTGAACTAATTAACGCTAGCCCAGAACCTAACCCCAACCTCGGCAAATAAGATGGCACCATTCGTCTTGACGTGCTGATGTCACTTCCTGCCCGAGTTGGTTGTTTATTCAGTTTCAGTTCTATTCAATATGTTCCGCTAATGACTTTCACTGTCTTCGCTTCTTTGCCACCAAAAACTGCAGTGATTATATCAGACAGTTTTCTCACAAACATTCTGTCTCAAAGTATCTCATCCAGAAGATGACCCTGAGTGGTCACATGACATGACAAGACGTCCTGAAAGACACTGAACAGAAGCATGACTTTACAAGAGTAAAGCAGATATGAGCAGTCTGAAAAGAAACAAGCTCTCTCTCTCTCTCTCTCTCTCTGTGTGTGTGTAGAAAAAAAGCAAGATGGAGAGATTTTCCCTGCTAACGATCATCTCTACTCGAGCTATAAAAAACATGCCAAGCTACATTTATTTACTGCTCATTGTTCAATAAAACACCTTCACGTTCGCTGCTGCGAGTAATCAGTAATCACGCTGAGAATGATCCTAACAGCGTTTAATTGGGAATGATCGATACGATTTGAACGCCGCGAGGATCGACTCGACGAGGTGCATGAAACCTGAACGGGCATCTTCATTCCCTTGCCTACAGAATGCGGGATCTTCTTTCAATAGGACCAGAGCAGGAGGCGTTGCTAGGGCTGTATTGACGATTGTAGGCATGCTTTAATTCCAAACAGGTATACGGTCAGGAGGAGGGGAACTACATAAGTAACCAAACCCTCCTTTCATTTTACAGCTTCAGTATAATAATAATGAAAAAGAAAAGAACAGATTCTGCGATGTAGCTACCCTCCCCTTCTGCTTGTGTTGATTGGCTAATGTCACTACGACTGATGTGAGAGTGAAAATATGCTTTCCCTCCCCTTGAGAAAGAGAGCAAGGCCAAAGCTCCCGGCTCTCTCTAAGCTCCCGGCTACGGACGGATGTGGATCACACGGGAATGGAATTCGTTTCTGGTGCGCCGCTCGAGAGCTAAAACACTTTCAAGTGTTTTTTTAGAAAGGGCTCTTAATCCGCAAGCGACATGTCCATCCATAATTATAACGTCGGATCTTATTTAGGCTTTATTAACTGGATTTTCAGTTCAGTTGAGAAATATGGATGAAACACTGAGAATGGGAAACATGTGACTGGCTGGCTCTTTTCATTACAGTGTGATATATGACGTTACAAACGCACTGCGCCGCCAAAAAAAAGTTCGACGTTTCAAAAAGGGTTGAACGAATGACCTGCGTCAACTACGGAGATTTGAAATGAGTGGAATTGGTCATGTGGTCTGATGAGTTCAAAATGAGCAATCGGAGTGTCAGAGTAAGAAAGGAAGCATGTGCAGCGATCCACCAATCATGCACGCCGTACAAGCCTCCGGAACGTTATGTCGAAATAAAATGAAGTCAACCGATGCCATTAATCAAGGCCATGTTCCAGGACTACCGCATGAAATGACCACCAATGCGGTAATTAAAGCTAAAGGCATTTTTGTATTATTATTATTATATTTGAGTATATTTTTACTTTTTGTTTTTAATTAATATCCACAAAAGAATTATATCTAACAGTAATCATATGAGGATCAAGGAGATATGGACAGTGTAGTTGGGACATAACGTCGTCATGGTGTCATGCGAGATCGTTTAGTTGTCAAGAGATTAAAAGCATTAAATGCAATACAAATAGCTGGAATTTATACTGTAAATATAAATATTTTATAAACAACGATATATATTATGTATATAACGACAAGAAATTGTTATTATAAAGCAACATGTACTTATGTTACATTTGCCGATCACATTATATGTGTGTGTGTGTGTACCTTTGCTCTGTGGTGGGTTTTGACTGCGGTCTCTCAGGATGTTAATCTGATAGACGGCCCCGTACGGCTCGAACAGCTCCTTCAGTTCCTTCTCAGACCAGGAGCGAGGGATCTGACCCACGAACATCTTAATCGCGTCCGGATCCGGCTGATCCGAATGCTCCAGAGCTCCGTTCATCTTCCCAGCTGTGCCGTTACTGAATAGAGGAAGAAAAAAAAAGAGAAGAGAGAAGGAGAGATTATCCATCTTTTAATTCCTTAATTACCTGTCAGCATGATGATGATGTCTACTGAACGATACTGAATCCAGCAAAGGAGGAAAAAAAAAAAAAAGAAATGTGTAAAAGAAAAAACATGAGGGAGATGTTGAAAGTGAGAACGACTAAAAGAATAGCAGAAGCGGTAATTGAAAAATTCCTGCTGATTCATTTCGGTGCAGATTCATGAGGCTGGGTGAATAAAACTTTGATCAAAAGTGTCTTCAGCAGCGATTCAGGGAGCTTCAAAGGTCAGTATGAAGTGTGTGTGTGTGTGTGTGTGATGTCTTCAAAATGTCAGGAGGCACTGCAGGTCTCCGAACAGATCTGAACCGAGCTGAGTTTGTCAGAATCAGAACCAGAGCATCTTTTAAAAATAAGGTATGTGGTCCAATTTGTCCGAAAATACAAGTTGGTTGGCTTCCTCTGACACTGTTAGTGATGTTGAATATTAAATTCCATGTTCTTATGAACAAACAAAATGTCCGCTTAACATTTCACGATCGACATAATCTGAACTAACTGGGATTATTTGAAGGTTTATGTAATACATTTCCACACAGTATTGACTCTGGCAAAGCTGGATATCTCACCTACTTGTGATGGTCAGTAACATTCATTCATTCCTTCGTCCATTCATTCACCAATCACTCCATTTCTATAATCGCTTCATCCCGCTCAGGGAAGTGATGGATTCAGTGCGTCAGGCAGAGCGATGTGTTCCCCATTACACGGCTGTTTTAGCCTTCATTTCATAGGTAAGCATGTTGTGAACGTGTTATACAGGCTGTCTACGTCAACCTGCAACAAGCGTTTCAGAACAGATAAGATAAGAACGCTGTCCTAGCATGTTTATCCCACCAAATTTCACACCAATTCACACATCCAGACCCAAGAGTCATGGCAGCCTCGTGACATCACAGGTGTGAATCACACATAGATATTCAGCAGCAGCGTGGTTTAACTGCTGGTTCAAGCGCTCGTCTGGTAAATAGGAGATCCCGATGTTGGGAATCCCGATCTGGTTTTGGTGACTCGATGGTTAAGGCTTCAGATCAGGAGTCGATTTGTTCAAGCGGCAGCACTGCCAAGGTGCCACTGATTCAATCCAATTACATTTTATTTCTATAGCGGTTTTGACAGTGATCATTGTCTCGAAGCAGCTTTACAGAAAAAATGTGGTGGCGTATGTTAATTTGTCGTGTATCCCGTACAGGGTCACGGGGGCCTGAGCCTATCCCAGGAGACTTTGGGAACAAGGCAGGGTATACTCTGGACATGGTGGCAATTCATCACAGGGCAGACACACTGACACGCATTGACACACCATGGGCAATTAGCAAGGTAATTCAGCAAGGTTTTGGACTGTGGGAGGAAAACCGGAGCACCCGGAGGAAACCCACCAAGCATAGGGAGCGCATGCAAACTCCATACAGGCAGACCCGAGGTGGAAATCGAACCCCGGTCCTTGAGGTGCAAGGCAATACATTATAATTATCAGATTGTCCCTGATGAGCAAGCCAAGGGTGACGGTGGAAAAGAAAAACCAATAGAATGAGATGGCAATAGAAAGAATCCTTGAGAGGAACCAGAGTCAACAGGGAAGCCACCCTCATTTGGGTGATATCAGGTAGCAGGGATTGATTTGTGTCCTATGAGGCTGAAAGTCAACATGAAGTCCGCCTTCGTTATTATTGACTCGGGTACAAAACTGTGGCAATTTCCAGGCCAAACTACTGAGCGACTGTAGTCACAAGCCATCAGAGACTAGATGTCTGTATCACCCGAGTCCAAGACCATCTTCATGGTCAAGTGGAACCGTCTCCAGTCAACACATCCCAAGATCATCACACTGATGTGCCCTTGAGCAAGTCCAGACCCAGTCCAAGCAAGTTCTGGCTGACACTGTGTCATAGCTGACTCAATGGTGGCTCAACAGTTAAGACTCCAGGTTATGGATCTGAAGGTCAAGCCTGAACACCAAAGATTGGACTGATCAACAATCTGCTCTCAAGGGGCGGCTCTTAGTGTCAGCCCCTGCTTTCTAACAGGCTGGGATATACAAAAAAAAAAAACTAGGTTAATTTGTTAGATGTTTGACAGAATGCTCACTCGTAAACATTGCATTGATGTGGAGGGATTTTTCTTTAAGATATGTGACACAATAGTAGGTATTTTTGTTGACTAAATCAAATGCCGTCTGACATTTCTTTTTCTTTTTCACTAGGAATGCTTAACATTCAAATAAACGGTCTTATTTAGTCGACATGCTGGAGCCACATTATACTAGCGAGTAATAAATGACTGGTTGTAATATCTTTACAGCGATGTCTGTTTGGTAGGTTTGATGTGTAGTTCTTTGCTTTTGGGTTGCATGTATTTCGGTAGTTCACTGGGGCTTTTTTTTAACATTGAAAAAAAAATCCAGACTGGCATCAACAAGGGTTGAACTATCGTTTAACTATTTAGTAGCTCAGTACTATTAAATCCGATACTGATACACTGACCATGAATGACATAAAACTTCACCATCATCATCAGTTCAAACAAATAAGACAATGTAGTTGAAATAATATTGGATTTTAATAGTTTAGCCCCAGTCTGGTCAAAGAGAAAATATAAAAATACAGATCAAAATGCTCATGCGTGTGCAAGAGACAGAATTAATTTCCCATATTTTGGTTAATTAATTTGCTTGAGGCAAGCATATAGAGAGAGACGGTATCAATAACGCCATCTCTATCACTGCATCAGATCGTCAGGAAGAAGCGACTTCGACGCGGAAGCTCGTTTTCACATTCTTAAGTATAAGCGTTCGCTAATTAAGTTTTATTCCAGTCAGAGGATGCGATATGGAGACATATTGTTAACACTGGCTAGTGTTTAGTTCCATCATTTTGAGGAATTCTAGAGCATGATTTAATTATTTCATTCCCTCGAGTGAGTGTTTTGAGTATGTTGTGTACAAGTATTTCACGTTCATGTTTTTTTCTAGGTCATCTTCTCGTTTTACTAAATTGTCAGCATGAGCATATTTGAAAAAAATGTGATAAAAAGATAGAGAACCGTAAAGAAAGAAATCTGATATGAGGATGGAGCAAGAATGACACAGAGCGCTAAAGAAAAGACTGCAGACACAAATAGATAGATTGAGAAAAAGAGATAAGAAAGGATGAGTATATCTGTTTCACTTTGTTGGTGTATCCCAAAATATCTCCATCCATTATGGATATCCATCCATCCATCCATCCATCTGAGATGGGGAAAATGTGAGGCAGTTCACATATCGTCAAACAAACTCCAAACTCAAATTTCACTCAAAAAATAAAACATTTTTTCAAATTTAGATTTGTTTGCATTTAAGGTGGTAAAATGTCGCCATTCCAGTATAACCCTACAGGTGGCATGGTCTTAAGTGTTCACACACTGGCAGGCAGTGCAGCAGCATGCGTAATAGGAGGAAATTATTGTAAAAGTTTGGTTAAACTTGTGATTATATTGAATCATGATATTTATAAATTAGTGATCCTTATAAAATCGACACCTAAGTATCGTGATATCGAATCGGGTCTCCCTGGTGAGTCCCATCTCTACTATCTATCTACACAACAAAATGAACACTTTCAGGGTAAATTTGTGAAAATTTGTATATATATATGTACACACATATATGTATATATATATATATATATATATATATATATATATATACACACACACACACTGGTTGGTAATTATTAATTTCAATTATAAACACTCTGGGTGTTAATTAATAATTCCATACACTGGGAGTATAAACGCTGTGGGTGATAATTGTTAATTCAACACTGGGAATTAGGTATATATGACAAATTCCCAGGATATATACACATTTTATATATATATATATATATATATATATATATATATATATATATATATATATATATATTAATATATGTGCCAGCGTACAATACAGAAGAAGAGTCACAAAGCTCTTATTCTCTACTTCCTTCTTTTTTTCCCTTTTTCAAACAGTTTCTTTAACATATAAGCATCATCGTGTGAATGTCAGGGCTGAGCTACAGTATCCGAGTCCCCTGTATTATCTACTGTACCTACCTCATGTACTGGAGGGGTTTTTTTCCTCCGATGTACAGCAGCCATTTTGATCTACATCACAATCTCCATCATTTATCCTTTTACTATAAGGAAAACTAAGATATTTAATTCAATGAATTCAAAGTAAAATTAAGACAACCACAGGGTTGGATTAGTGTAGTCCTTGTGCATGGTATTGATTACAATTGTTTAGTTCTGTCTGGTCTTATTGTTTTCAATGTGTTTCGCTAAATTATGCCATATTGGCCTCCACACCCAGAAGAAAGACAGTAGGACTAATAAAAAAAATTTAAAAAAAAGAAAGAAAGAAAGAACAACAAACTAATAAGTACAAATAGAGACAGAGAGAGTCTTTGGAATATTTAGCTTACTGCTGAGAGAAAAATATGTCTAAGGTGTTAGATGTTAATTAGCACAAGTTGCTCTCCTCTCCAAAAGGCCATGTCTCCTTCCTTCGCAAAGAAGGATGAAGATAACGAGGCAGAATCACCAACAAAGAAGGTACAAGCTTAAGAAAAAAGAAAAGTGTGGGTGTGTGGGAGAACACAGACCTCTGTACCCGATTCATCCACCTCTTACAGAAGGATCCGATTCTCTCGGCCGAGACGCCAAAATCCTTGAACGATTTAAACGCCATCGCCCAATAAACCGCTTCCCCGCGGCGACTGCTGGCCCGATATCTCGCTCTGTAGTTAGCACGGAGATAAGAGCGCCCCGCTCAGCGCCGATCGGCGGCAAGAACGGCGCGGAGAACGAGCATCACACACCGCCACGGGAGCTGTTACCAACCCGGCACGCACAGAGGGGACAGCGAGTGTCAGGGTGCTAAAAGTGTGTGTGTGTTTGCTTGCTTGTCACACTTACAATTGCTAATTGTTTGGCTCATGGCGTCCAAGTCCAGGAAGACAAAGGCACAAGTCACAGGATGTAGCGGGAACCGCAAACACACACAGGCACACATGCACACTAACACACACACACAGACACACACAGCTGATGGGTATAGATAAAAGGTTGCTGCTGATACATGAAGCACCTTTTTCTCTCTTTCACACACATTCATGCTTTCTCTCCTGATTAGGTGATGAGAAATTACAGTGTGTGTGTGTGTGTGTATATATATATATATATATATATATATATATATATATATATATATATATATATATATATATATATGTGTGTGTATGTGTCTATGTGTGTGTGCAAGTCCTGAGGCTCAGATTAAATTGTCAAGTGGATCCTCTCCTGCCTCCGCATCCTCATCGTTCTCTTTTTGTCTCTCCCGCTCTCTCCGTCTCTCTCTCTCTCACACATTCATTCTCTCCATCTCCCTCTCAATTTGAGCCAATTGTCTGCCTTAATGGCTTAACTAGACTTTCTATCACCCTGTGGCCCTCAGAAGTGTGCGAGTATGTGTGTGTGTGTGTGTGTGTGTGCGTGCGAGTATGCGTTTTACAGTTATAAAGAACACCCTGGCTTAAAACAGCACCGTGACCACCTCAAGGCTTAGCGCGAAAAAACACACTTTATCTCTCTAGCCCTCGTTCTCTTCTTTTCCTTTTACAAGTCCTCTTATTAAATGAGCTGAGAGACGAGGGCTTTTTAATGCACAGTAAATCTACATTTATTGCATCTCACTCATCTAAATGGGATCTGAAGATGGCTAGATTATAGGTTCAATATCAACAGGCTACAAATATAATTTCCTACCAGGGTTCTACGATATATTTCACAGGTGCCGTTGCCGCTTACAACACAATTCTAGCGGGCTGCGATCTGAAGAAACGTTTCAAGCAACCAACGAAGTGTGTAAGCTTCTTTTATAAGATCTAATGATGTTAGTTTTATGTCCATGTTGCACATCATCATCATCATCATCATAATAATAATAATAATAATTTGCCTGCAATTCAAGATAATATGTCGAACAAAACAGGAAAACACAAGTAAGGTTTTTAACAGAAGTCAAACCGCGCACAAGAACAAAACACACTTACGAAAGTACAAACTACCTTTATATTAGTAATGCACTTATCCCAGTGTTTCACTAGTGCTTGGATACCAGGTCGAGCGTTTTCTATGATCACCTCTGGAACGCTGGCCTCCCAAGAACTCCTTTAATGGACCAAACATGTACTGTAGGAATGGCTTGGAGCGAGTGGTTTGGTCGGAATTCTTGAAATGTACAAGTGGTGTTGGTGAATGATTGATTGACCGGTTCCCATGGACACATGCGTCTCTTACGACAAGTTTTCCTTCCATTTTCAAGGATCAGGCGTTCCACTCGCTGTATGTTCACAGGAACGACTGCAGTGGGCTCGATCATCATTTAACGAATGTACGGCCTTCTTTCATCTCATAACGCCAACTGGTTACGGTGTTGGACTGCTGATCAGTAGGTCTCCAGTTTGGCCTGCCACTGTTGGACCCTTGAGCAAAGTCCTTCCTCCCTAAGTTCTCAAGTACAACCAGGCGTCGAGCTGGCAACCCGACCCTGTACACAGAAACGACGGATATATCTCCGGGTTGTGGTGTATCCATCACCACTGTTGTGCTTTACTGGACGTAGGCGGTCCCAAACCTGCCAAGAGTCTCAGAGTCTCATCGCCGTACTTGTCTTCTGTAAATGTCAACAGAGTTTATGCCTTCATTCACGAGAAATTTCATCACATGTCCTGGGTTGACTTGAACACTCCTCTTAAAAAAAAACAAAAACAAACAAACAAAAAAAACCCCACCACATTTCCACATTCTTGTTCTGTTTTCTGTTGGCAGGACGACGAGCCGAGCAAACATGATGGAAATCTCCACAATGTTTCCTGAAATTTACTCTGGCTCCGTTGACTTGCTATTACATAAACCCACGTCATGGCGTTCGGTGACTTTTCGTTTAGGTGTTTAATGATGATGAATAACGGTGCTCGATGGACAATAATAGCCTGCACGCCAAGTATGCGGCTTTATATAAACTGCTAGATTGGCTAGAACATTGCAGATCATCTATCAGGAAATTAGCTCTCAGTACAGTTTATTTCCCTACAACACATCTGTTTGGGAATTCTTTATTTATTTTCGCTAAGAACTTGGAGGTGTATTTTGGATTTATGGAAAAAGAGAAAGGACTTAGTCTCATGCTTGCTGGTTAAGCAGCCCGTTGCATCATTAGTGAGGAACCCAGGCAGTTCCACTCAAACGAGCAGGAGACCATACAGGGGAAATTTTTTTTTTTAAATTGTCGAAATACTGCTAATTATGATTTGACTGAGAATCTCTTTTTGTCTTCTTCATGTGCAAACACACACACTCACACACTGGAAGGCAGCTGGGGAAGTAGACAACGTGTAATTTCCTCAGTTTAAAAAATGCGCAGCTGAGAGCGCTGACAAGCATGCGTGCGCATGTGGTGTCCAAAAACAGTGTGATCTGTTTTTTCTCTTTTTGTGTGTGTGTGTGTTTTTTTTTTTAATCACACGAGCAGCCGCACTCTTCTGCTTGTTTGACAGCTGCTTCCTCGTTCCCTGTGTGTGACGACAGGTGATGTTTTAATACCAGTCATCAGCAAAATCACCCTGATCCTAATTAAGCTTATTGCAGAACCAGAAACGAGTTATTCATCTCAGCGTGGTGAGCACGCCATCTCGTTTCTCCTCCATTTCCTGCCTCCGTCGATCGCTTCTATCCTGACGATGATATTCCGGCTAAAACGCCGGCCATTTTAAACGCGTCTATCTTTTTTAAACATCTCGAACACCTGATCTCTTAGATGCTGTTTTAATGAAGCATCTTGATAGCATCAAGACTTTTCACAGCCTTGTATGATGAAGGGATTCCCAGCATGCACTGCTCACGCGTGCCAGTTTAAGGACTGACGAGTCAAATGACCTGGTTTGTTTATTGTCATTTAGCGAGGTCATGGTGGCTCGCTAGAGGACAGCGACTCACTAAAAACTCCAGCATTCCTGGAACAAGTGGGGCGTTCGAGTCTAACAGGGACTTCGATTTCTCTGTATAATCCCCTGCTACACTAATGCACTTATCCCAGTGTTTCATTAGTGCTTAGACAGCATCAAGGAAGAAAGTTTTCTCAGCTCGCCAGAGCCATGATCCATGATCCAAACACCGGCCTCCCAGGAACTCCTTTAACAAGTTGAAGCGAGGTCAGGATATGGTAGTGCCTCTCGGAAAGGTTCCTGTAATGTGCATCGCGTGTACAGTTCCCGGAAGCAGACACATGTGCCCCTTCCGCAAGTTGGCGACGAGTTAATCACTGTATTGTTCATGGGAGCGACTTCACCGGGCTTTGAGCTTTTGGTCTTTTTTTTATTCTTTTTTTAATCAAATGAGTCTCATCACCGTAGTGTGCTTGAAGTCTTCTGGAAACGTCAATCGCTTTTACGCCTTCATTCAGAACCGGGAAAATGTTTGGGGATCACAGACACTTATCAGACAAGTTTAAAGATGAATGTGGGAATTATTTCCCTAAATATGTAGGACGTGCAGAGGAAATGCTGTTCAATGCCAACGTCTCATGATGTCAGGTAGTACGCGAGGAAGACAACCAGACAGATGCATGAGACGTCTTCCTGAAGGGATACAAGACATAAATGTGGACCATGTCATACTGGAAATAAAGGACTCGGTTGAAGAGTGCAGCCGAATGTAGGACGGTCCACGGTTTGACCCAAGCATGTAGGAGGGAAAACTATTGCAGAATATGACTAGCTTTTAAATCAGTTATATTGCATTTCTTCTCTAACTTTGTCCTGAAAAGGGACTGTAAGCGTTTGCGCACGAATTAACTCACTTTCGGAACGGCACCAAGTTTTTATCTTTTATCGATGCAATGTCCTGTTTACTAGTTATCATTTTTTCCTCGATGCCTGGCGCTTGCCGAAATGAGTTTTAACAAGGATTTGTCTTTCAAAGCGCCCGGCTTAAACTCTACATCGACACTAATGTGTTTTTCTTTTCAACCCCCGGGGTACAGACACTCAAGCGTTCAATTACCTTCTGCTCTTACTTGTCAATTTTTGTCCTTCCTCTCAATCGCTAGATTGCGCTCTCTCACTCTCTTTCTCTGTGTGTGTGTGTGTGTGTGTGTGTTTTGTTTGCGTTTAAGGTCAGAGAGTCAAGGTTTCTGCAGCAAGACAGCCCGTCATCCCATAGTCCTCAAACTACAGCATTCACTTGTGAGCACAGAGAGAGAGAGAGAGAGAGATAAAGAGGAAAAACAGAACAGAGGAAAAAAAAAGTGGGAAAAGGAAAGCAGAGAGTGAAGAGACAACGATAAAAGACTCAAAAGAGACAAAGACACTGAGGGCCACTGAAGAGACCAAGAGACGGAGGAACGAAAAAGGAAGTGGTTAAAAATATAAATAAATAAAAAAATGTGTCTTGAATAAAAAATATATAAGCAAAACGCTTCTAATAACAAAAAAAAGTAGTATTGCAACTAAAACCTAAATAAGAAAGCAGCACACCTCTCTCTCTCTCTCTCTGTCTCTTTCCCGTGTCTGTGTGTGTGTGTTGTACGGAGAAATGTTGCGTTAATCACTCCACTTGTTCTGAGTGCTGCGATTAGGCCCAAGTTGCCATGGTAACACCCTGAATGGTTAAAAAAAGGAAAAAAAAAACAGATGAAATAAAACATAAAGCAGTAAATGTCAGACTCACTAATGAAGCTGCCGAGAAGCAGCATTCGCCTGCTAACGAGCACCACACACGCGCTCTCTCTCTCACACACACACACACACACACACACACACACACACACACACACACACACACTCTGTGCTAAGTCAGATGTTTTGCTTCACTTCAGAGCCCAAACACTCGGTTAACGAGAGACAAAAATATGCATTTATTAAAAGTTTTAATAAACAAGCAGTAAGTTTGCTAAAGTGAAGTGCACTTGATTAAAAAAAAGAAAAAGAAAAAAAAACCTTGATCGCTGATGTGCACTTTAAACCAAATTTTTGTCTTTTTTTGAGTAAGGAGATGTTTATTTTACATTAAGTGTGGGAGAAGTCGTTTAGGTGTGTGTGCGTGCTGCCGACGTTTAAAACGTTGCCGAGTAACACGAGAAACGTGAAACACCCCGATCGAACGAGCAGGCTTGCGGCGAGAGCGCTGCATGTTTACCCCGGACCCCCCCGGGGAACGTACTGTCGATACTGGTAAATACAAATATATAACGACGACAGTAATAAAAAATACCAACAGCAAAAAATTGGAAAGCAGCGTTAAAAACAACAAACAAAAAAACGATTACAGGTAACAAGTATATATTTTGATCGATGTACTTTTATTAGAGGACACTTTTTAACTTTTACTCCACTCTCAGAGCTACAGTAAATACCTGTCACGAAAATGTGAAGAAATGTCTCCATGGCGCCGCGTTACTCAACCGCAGGGGTGTGCTGTATTCGAAGAGGGAATGTCGCCACCTGCTGAACGGTATGCGTAATTGCATGATTTTCCGCCTTGCCTTTTAAGATACAGCTAATAATGCAAGAGGTGTCCGAAATCAGAACTGGACAGCGACGAAAATATATAGATAGATATATAGCTATAGATAGAGAGATAGAGAGAGTTTTACTATAAAAAAAGGCTACTGAGAGCCAACAGAACCTCTGTTCTTTTAATCCTTAAGGTGAGACTTTTGCACTTTTACTCAAGTACACTCAAGTAAATGAGGACTTCCACTTATACTTCAGTAATATGTCCTATGTAATTTCTACTTTTACTCAAGTAAAGGATCGTCGTACTTGCCCACCTCTGATTACAGCACAAACAGATACTAACAAATACGTGGCATGAGTGAAAATCATTTGTGTCCATCCTGATCCGGAATCCGAGACCTCGTCAGAAACTTAAGGGACGTGACCACGGAGAAGACGTGATGTTATATGGAAACAGATGTTATATGGCATAAATGCTCCAAGTAACGTTTACAGTTCTGCTGTTTGGATATGTTGTTTTGCATCTACGACGTTATTTACTGTCATTCATTCAATGTCATCCCAACGTCATTCCATCAAAGTCATCCCAACTTTCACAAACAACATTGTCCTGACAGAGAAAGTCATCGCAAGGACATCTGATTTTGTAAACAGGCAACAGGA
>CM059224.1:11932735-11935235 GCA_030347435.1 Clarias fuscus | reverse complement strand
ATTACTCCAACTGTGTGTGTGTGTGTGTGGGTGTGTGTGTGCGTGTGCACGTGTGTGCATATCCATGTTAATCACCCACATCCAAACCCTGCCCTTATTAGCTCAATGTCACATAAAGCCACACAATCTGCTGGGGACCTGTCCCAAACCACACACCCTGACCACTATACAGGACATATAAACATCCTCAAATCCTCTCAGGAACTGTCCCAAACCACACACCCTGTCCACTACACAGGTCACATAAACCATCACTCCTTTCTAGACCTGTCCCAAACCACACACCCTGTTCACTATACAGGTCACATAAACATCCTCAAATCCTCTCAGGACCTGTCCCAAACTACACACCCTGTCCACTATACAGGTCACATAAACATCCTCAAATCCTCTCAGGAACTGTCCCAAACCACACACCCTGTCCACTATACAGGTCACATAAACATCCTTAAATCCTCTCAGGATCTGTCCCAAACTACACACCCTGTCCACTATACAGGTCACAAAAGCATCCTTAAATCCTCTCAGGACCTGTCCCAAACCACACACCCTGTCCACTATACAGGTCACACATCCTCAAATCCTCTCAGGATCGGTCCCAAACCACACACCCTGTCCACTATACAGGTCACAAAAGCATCCTTAAATCCTCTCAGGACCTGTCCCTAACCACACACCCTGTCCACTATACAGGTCACACATCCTCAAATCCTCTCAGGACCTGTCCCAAACCACACACCCTGTCCACTACACAGGTCACATAAACCATCACTCCTTTCTAGACCTGTCTCAAACTACACACCCTGTCCACTATACAGGTCACATAAACATCCTCAAATCCTCTCAGGAACTGTCCCAAACCACACACCCTGTCCACTATACAGGTCACATAAACCTCCTCAAGTCCTCTCAGGAACTGTCCCAAACCACACACCCTGTTCACTATACAGGTCACATAAACATCCTTAAATCCTTTCAGGACCTGTCCCAAACCACACACACTGTCCACTATACAGGCACAAAAAACATCACTCCCTTCTAGACCTGTCCCAAACCACACACCCTGTTCACTATACAGGTCATAAAAACATTCTCAAATCCTCTCAGGACCTGTCAAAAAAAAAACACATATCCTATATAGGTCACATTAACACCATCAGTCCTCTTAGAACCTGTCCCAAACCACACACCCTGTCCACTATACAGGACATATAAACCATCATTCCACTGGGGTCCTGTCCGAAACCACACACCCCGGCAACTATACAGTGTAATAACACACTGGCACTAAATGCTTAGCATTCACACTGCATGCAGGACATGTCCCTAATCCTACTCACTATACAGATCACCTTTAACCATCTGGTGGGGACAGAAAGACAAGCGCATGAGACAGGATGGGAGGGGAGGAGGGAAGGGAAGTGAAGGAAAAGAGGTGAAAAAAGAGTCAGGAAAAGAAAAAAGAAATAAAGAGTAGAGATGAGAGGAGAGGACAGAAGAGTGGGTAGAGTGAAATGAGGTGAGAAGAGACGAGAAGAGAAAGGGACAACAAGAAAGAGTGGAAGGTGAATAGAAGATAGACGAGAAAAGAAGAAGAAAGAAAAGATCAGAAAAGAGAGAAGGAAAGAAGAAGAAAAGAGAAAAGAAGAAAGGAGGAAAGAATGAGAGGGAAGGAAAGAGGAGAGAACAGATGAGAAGGAAAGAGAAATAATGAGAAGAAAAGGGCAGAGAAGAAAAGAACCAAATAGAGAAGAATAGATGAAGAGAAGAGAAAAGGAAATGAGGTGAGAGGAGAGAAGAGAAGATCAGAGAAGAGAACGAAACTAAAACTGAAAGAAGAGAGGATGAAGACGGAGAGATTTACTTTCCACGCTGTCGCTTCTACTCACGAGCTCTTTTACTGTAAATCACTATGACTACAAACACAGAACACTGCACGATGTGATTCTACAAACACCTCAGCCTCTGTGTGTGTGTGTGTGTGTGTGTGTGTGTGTGTGTGCATGGTCAGCTCAGAGCAGGAATAATGAAGCGTGCTGTGTGTTAATTAATGAGCTGCAGTATGAGGCTGAAGGTCAGTGAGCTCTACAGCTCAGTGTAGAGGAACAGAGCTTCTGTCCTTCACTCGTCTCAGCTCTTATCACGCCACGCGCTCTGTCTCTTCCCCTTACACACTCTAATACGTCCTACAGGAGACCAGGACACCAGACTAAACTCTCACACTGAACGGAGCTGAGTGATGAGACGAGACGCGTCGATCAATGCCACACACACACAGACACAGACACAGACACACACATACACAACATGCTTAGATAAAACAAACACACTTAAACTCAACATTGAGGTTTTGTCAGCTCTTATAGTGGGTGGATATACAAGAAGTTACTTCATGCCTGTTCTTCTTTTTTTATCCAGAATGTAGTGTGTGTGTGTGTGTGTGTGTGTGTGTGTGTGCGCGTGTGTGAGAGAGAGAGACACCAAGCTTCGAAGAACAACA